>JAVTVY010049127.1:0-22269 GCA_036873755.1 Hanleya hanleyi | reverse complement strand
AAAAAATAGCACAATTGATTGTGTATTTATTATGTAAATGCTTATCGAAACACATTTAGACGATAACAAGAAGTGGTATGCTGCTTTCGTAGATTTTAAGAAAGCGTTTGATCGTGTAGATAGAGAAGCGCTATGGCTGCAGTTGGTGACAAATGGAATTAGCAGTAAAATGGCTAGCACGCCCGAGTACAAAAGTGTCAGATCGCGCATTCGTTTCAACTGCCAGGTTTCAGTGGGAACTTTTCCGAACTATTTTATGTTGAACTGGGGTTAAGACAGTTGGTGTATTTATCGCCATTTTTATTCTTAATGTTCATCAATGATATGGAGAAAGACTTGAACGATGTTGATAACCTTTTGAATGGTTTGAATAACGATTGCTTGAAAAGGAACATCGCCGTCAATATAGATAAAACTAAAATATGTTTTTTTTGAACGTAACCCGAGCACTGACTGGTTTTATGGGGAAGATAAAATAAACGGGGTGAAGAGTTTCAGTTACCTGGGTCTGATGATTAACTACAATGGCTGCGGTAAACTAGCACCAAAACATATGGCTGAATAAGCTAATAGGGCTTTGTTTAATATATTTAATCTTTTCGACAGATTATCCTTTAGAATCTCAACTAAACATTTTTCTTTTCGACAAAATAATTTCTCTTATATTGTTGTATGGCTGCGAGTTATGGGGAACCTATGATGTATCTGATCTTGTGATTTTGTAAAAAAAAAGTGTTAGGAATACGAAAGCCGACATCCAATGCGACTATATTAGGGAAACTTGGTAGATATCCTTATTATGTTTTGTATTTAATTAGAGTGTTAAGTGTTTGGTTCAAGATGATAGCCAACAAATCTTTTTTGTATATAAAGCGTATACACAGAAGCGAGGCTCATTATTATGGAGAAAGGTTAAATAGACGTGGGTATCAAAGGTAAAATGCTTGCTCGATAATCAAGAAATAATGTTTCATAAGCGTGTTAAATCGTTAATTTACTCACGGTTAGTGTGGAAAAGTTGATAGTTTAGGGCAAGGGCGAAGAGACCCTATATTTCGACACGTCACCGTAATACCTCCGTCCACAGCCCCCCAAACTCTTGTTTTGCGGGCCTGTGCTTGTGACGTATACAGCAGGAGAAATTCAAGCCCTTTGTTGAGTTTTTGCTCGTCAAATTTCACTATTCCCAAACGGGTGGCAGTTGTAAAACTTATATATTTGTGAATGTTATATTCCATAGATTGATAATCCGTCGAGCAGGCTAGGGGTGTTTGGGGGCCCTTTAACTGTCATCCCACAATTTTAATATCAGACTGAGAGTTTGGTGATGGTGGTGGTGGTGGTGAGGGGGAATGGAGATTGAGAGCAGATAAGCTGAAGCTGAATAAAAGCTGGGGATAGCATAGTTGGATATTGGTTTTACCACCCAGTTTGTTCCCTGTTCTGGTTGTCCGGCGTCGATCATTTGTAACGGTCAAACAGGGGTCAAATATAAATATCCGACATGATGAAAAACTATCTTTCTATCCCACAGAGCTTGTCGGTTATAGATACCAAGATTTATTCAACATAGATTGTGAAAAATATATAAGGACATATACATATCTCGAGGAACTACCGTCGCTATATAGCTGAAATATTGCTGAATGCGAAGTTAAACCTTAATTCTCTCTCTCTCTCTCGAGGAACTACCTTTAATGTAAATGTTTACGCAATCACGGGTAGATTTGGCTGACTCATCCTGTTACATATCAAAATCTGCCGGCTAAGCGCTTATAAGAATCGACGTATCCTGCTAAACTTCTGAAAAAGGTATAAAGTAAACATAATGAATATACTTTAACAACGTTAGAGTGCACATATCAGCAGCTTTTGACAAGTGTCATTATAGTTGGTACGCACTGTAGTTGGCCAATCAATTTTACGTATAACTGACAACACAGCATGTGATCCATAGTAGCCGTTTCATTGTAGGACCATCTAAATATTCAACCTTGTCAGTCAGCCGAATATGGAATAAATTGATGTCCCTTAAACATAATGGTTATCAAAAGGTTCTCCGTGCCAGTCAACCGTATATGAATAAATTAAATTTAATTCTCATAATTACAAACAAAAACAATTGCATCTTTTGTCACAATACTTTTAGTATTTTTAAAGTTCTCTTATAAATATGGCCAGTCTCTCTCCAAGGTTCAGTAGAATCTCTGACATTTACTCTGCAACTGTGAAAACTCGTGTACAATGGGAAGCGCAGTTTTGATAGCCGTTCTTTTTATAACTTGGGCCAGATCTGTGATAAAGGCGCAAGGTAGGATTATGTTGTCGACAAAGGTATATACCAGTGAACATCTGCAATGTTTCTACAATGTGGCTAACAAGATGAGAGTTGATCATTATCCTCGCTGATTATATAACCAACTATAATTATTGATTCCAGTCGAGTCCTCTCAAACCACAATGTTCTACAGAAATATTTGAATGGGGTTTGAAATAATGATGTCACCTTTTTTCGTTATGGAGTAGCCTTTATCGAATCTGGATAAACACTTCCTGCAAGGCGGGGGGGGGGGGGGGGGAGGGGAGAGAGGAATAGGCATTATGCCATCCCCACTACCAAACTTTGGTAGGTTCCAAGGATCATGGCTAGGGTCTTGGGTCAATCCAAATGGAGGGCCAGATTTCTTCAAAATTTTGACCTTTCTGGGCATAAAAGTGTGTAAAACCATTTTATTTCACATCAGATAATTATTTACAGTGTATTTTTTTCGGAGAAAATGGCTTAAATGAATAAAATCAGAAAAAATCTACCAAAAATACGTTTTTACCCCTCAGCCTATTAGGCTGCGGGGTCTTGTCGTTGGCATGTACGTCCGGTCGTCCGGTCGTCCGGTCGTCAACAATTCTTGTGATCGATCTAGAAACCGAACCGTTGCTTCTAGAGACTTTAAATTTGGTATACAGAATTGTTGCGTGGTCAACCACAAGCCTATTGAATCTGGATCCGATTGGTTGGAAACTTTGGCGGCCATCTTTAATTTATGCGAAACCATCACAGCTTTCTTGTTACCAAGCTTTTTTTAGAACGACTTACCCTAGGCACACCAAACTGCCGTGCACCTCCATATGCTCATGACCCAGAACCCTATTGAATCTGGACCCGATTGGGTGGAAACTTTGGCGGCCATCTTTAATTTATGCGAAACCATTAATATTGTGTATCTCGGAAACCATTTTGCTGTTCAGTGTGAAACTTTGTAGAGATTATCGATACATCAAGAAACTTTGAAGGAATGACCGAACCAGTTTTTCTGATTAGGTGAAAGCCTTGGCGGCCATCTTTAATTAATGCAGAATATTTAATGATGTATTTCTTTGATACCATTGAAGTGTTCTATACGAAACTTCTTGTTACCAAGCTTTCTTTAGAACGACTTACCCTAGGCACACCAAACTTGCCGTGCACATCCATACGCTCATTACTCAGAACCCTATTGAATCTGGACCCGATTGGGTGGAAACTTTGGCGGCCATCTTTAATTTATGCGAAACCATGAATCTTGTGTATCTCGGAAACCATTTTGCTGTTCAGTGTGAAACTTTGTAGAGATTATCGATACATCAAGAAACTTTGAAGGAATGACCGAACCAGTTTTCCTGATTAGGTGAAAGCCTTGGCGGCCATCTTTAATTTATGCAGAATCTTTAATGATGTATTTCTTTGATACCATTGAAGTGTTCTATACGAAACTTGGTATACAGCATCGATGTATCAAGAGACTTGACTTGCACTGAATAACCACATCAATTCTTCTGAGAGGCGGGAAGGATGGCCGGCCATTTTTAATTTATGCAAAATCATTAATGATCTCTATCTCTGATACCGTTTAAGTGCTCGATATAAAATTTGATAAACATCATCGATGCAGCAAGAGACTTATGATGAATGGCAGAACTGGTTTCTCTGATTGGGTGGAAATCTTGGTGGCCATCTTTAATTTATGCAAAATCTTTAATGATATATATCTCGGATACCATTTAAGTGTTCTATATGAAACTTGGTATACAGCATCGATGTATCAAGACACTCGCAATGAAGATCAGTTCCTCTGAATGACCGGAAGGATAGACGGCCATCTTTAATTTATGCAAAATCATTAATGATCTCTCTCTGATACCGTTCAAGTGCTCGATGTAAAATTTGATATACATCATCAGTGCATCAAGAAACTTACGATGAATGACAGAACTGGTTTCTCTGATTGGGCGGACTTTCTACATCACTAAGGAGCCACTGTTCAGCGACTAATGTTGTCATACTTGGAGACTTCAACAATGACTTCGCTGTCGACTCGGCTGAAACAACCAAGATAAACGACTTCTTCCAAGAGCATCCATGGGCTCTTTCCCTTAATCCACACCCCAACCACAGATCTTAGGACAACCATTGACCAGATTTTCACCAATTTCAAACTCACAGATATACAATTTGGTGTCCATGAAACATACTATTCATATCACAAGGCTGTTTGGATTGCCATCCACCCATCCTCATCCTCTGCTTGATCACAGATGGAAAGAGACAGAAAATCAACTGGTACACAGGGATTCATACAGTTATTGCTATCAAAGACTTTTATTATTGTTTAGATTATTATTAGGGTTCAAAGCCAAAATGGCTTTAAGCCTTTTGTTTTTGTTCAGAATATTTCTGTTCTTCCGCCATATTTTTCGCACATGCTATGTCAAAATATTTATTATAATCCTTCAATGCATCTAACATCCCACATTGAATTTATCATATTGTAATCTTTTACAAGCCACTGCTAAAGCATCTTCTGCATTCAACCAAACCTTTCAGGCTTTTACATATGCATTTTTCATTCATTGTGTACCAATATACACTGACTAAAACTGTCTGGCTGAGGGGTTGTTGCACCTTTTAGGTGCTGCCTCATGTTAGAACATGGCGTAACTGTGGCGTCATCAAGGCGTCCATCTTGAGTTTCATTACATTTTCTAGTATCGACCTCAAGATATCTTGTGGAACGTTTTGGACCCCAAGTGTTAAGGACAATATTTGGAGAAGAGCTGATATACAAATAGAGGTTTTATCGGAGTATTATAAGTACATGTCTAAAAGTCAAGATGAAGATATTAACATAGATATTAACGAAATATTACAGATGAAATTAAAATAGATCTTAATAAAGAATTCAGCGTTGAGGAAGTTCTACAGGCCATTGTACATCTTAAACAAAATAAATCTCCAGGGATTGATAAATTACTTTATTTTTGGATTGCGAAGACCTGTTGGTGCCTTAGGTGTTAGAAGTTTGTAATTTTATTTTTTGAAAATCATGAATATCCTGAAATATGAGCAAATGGTTTAATAGTACCTATTCCTAAATAATACCTATTTCTAAATAGTACCTATTCCTAAATAGTACATATTCCTAAATAGTACCTATTCCTAAATAGTACATATTCCTAAATAGTACCTATTCCTAAACAGGGCGATTTATCAAATGCCGATAACTATAGGAGAATCACGCTAATTATTGTATTTGCCAAATATTTTCCTTATTACTAAGAAATAGATCGAATAAATACACTGAGGAGAATGATTTACTTTGTGAAAAACAACTCGGATTTCGTAAAAAAAAATAGCACAATTGATTGTGTATTTATTATGTAAATGCTTATCGAAACACATTTAGACGATAACAAGAAGTGGTATGCTGCTTTCGTAGATTTTAAGAAAGCGTTTGATCGTGTAGATAGAGAAGCGCTATGGCTGCAGTTGGTGACAAATGGAATTAGCAGTAAAATGGCTAGCACGCCCGAGTACAAAAGTGTCAGATCGCGCATTCGTTTCAACTGCCAGGTTTCAGTGGGAACTTTTCCGAACTATTTTATGTTGAACTGGGGTTAAGACAGTTGGTGTCTTTATCGCCATTTTTATTTTTAATGTTCATCAATGATATGGAGAAAGACTTGAACGATGTTGATAACCTTTTGAATGGTTTGAATAACGATTGCTTGAAAAGGAACATCGCCGTCAATATAGATAAAACTAAAATTTGTTTTTTTTGAACGTAACCCGAGCACTGACTGGTTTTATGGGGAAGATAAAATAAACGGGGTGAAGAGTTTCAGTTACCTGGATCTGATGATTAACTACAATGGCTGCGGTAAACTAGCACCAAAACATATGGCTGAATAAGCTAATAGGGCTTTGTTTAATATATTTAATCTTTTCGACAGGTTATCCTTTAGAATCTCAACTAAACATTTTTCTTTTCGACAAATTAATTTCTCTTATATTGTTGTATGGCTGCGAGTCATGGGGAACCTATGATGTATCTGATCTTGTGATTTTGTAAAAAAAAAGTGTTAGGAATACGAAAGCCGACATCCAATGCGACTATGTTAGGGAAACTTGGTAGATATCCTTATTATGTTTTGTATTTAATTAGAGTGTTAAGTGTTTGGTTCAAGATGATAGCCAACAAATCTTTTTTGTATATAAAGCGTATACACAGAAGCGAGGCTCATTATTAAGGAGAAAGGTTAAATAGACGTGGGTATCAAAGGTAAAATGCTTGCTCGATAATCAAGAAATAATGTTTCATAAGCGTGTTAAATCGTTAATTTACTCACGGTTAGTGTGGAAAAGTTGATAGTTTAGGGCAAGGGCGAAGCTTTAAACTTTCCCACACTAACCGTGCTTAAATTAACGATTTAGCACGCTGATGAAAACATTATTTATATTCTATTGCACTACTCAAATTGATTATCAACAAAGATTACAATGAAAGCTTGAAAAATATGATAAACGTTCACAACCTTTCTTCCCTTTGTTTGAAATGTGCCGTCCGCCTCATTTGGCAGGGTGTCAATATCGATGGACGAGTTTATGTGGTCTCTCAGAAGGGGGCGCAGTGAAACGTAAATGCATACAAGCCTATTTGTGTGACATTCTTAATCGATCACGATGGAACCAACAGTTAAACTTCAGAGAGAAATTTACGTCTTTAATAAATATTAATTTACAGCTTTTTCTCAAACAGTGAAAAATGTTGGTGGTATTTATTTAACTAGGAAGGAAATTTATGTTCACGGTGCTATTGCAAACATTGGCATTTTGGAAAAAATCGCCAAGATGTGATGACTGTGGAACAGATGTACTCTTCCCCAAGCAAAACAAGTTCTGAGAAACCTCAATTCGCAAGAAGTTCTAGCAAGTCTCCAGAGTAAATTCGTCATAGTCCCAGCAGACAAAGCTCCGAATAATATAATATTCATATGTAAATATTACTATTACCAGGTGCTGGTTAAAGAATTGAGTGTAGACATATCTTCATCAAATACGTCTACTTACTCCCAAACTGCATTTACTCTGGAAGATTTATTTAACAATCACAAAAAGTTTCTCAGGGAAAGAGGTATTCGTCTTCCAACCAATCATAACGACATACCAAAAATGTACTGGACTCCCAAAATGCATAAATCACCATACAAAGCTAGATTCATAGCTGGTTCTAGAAGCTGCACCACCAAGCTTCTTTCAACCCTATTGACGAGGGCCCTTCAGGAGGTAAAAGCATTTTGGGAAAGGTATTGCGCCACTATTTCTAAGAACTCTGGCGTTGAATGTATGTGGATATTGAAAAACTCAAAATGTCTTACGGAAGAACTTGATGCTAAAGGTCACATACCGTACAGACATGTATCCACATGGGATTTCTCGACTCTCTATACTACAATCCCTCATCAGGACCTTATTGACCGTCTAAGTTCATTAATAGTATCTGTGTTCAAGAAAACTGATCGTAGATATATTAATGTCGGAAGCCATAAAGCATTCTTTAGCTCGACTACATACAAGAGATATCATTCATGGGATGTTTCTTTGTTTATAGAGTTGCTTGAATTTCTCATTAAAAATATCTATGTGAAATTTGGCAACACAATATATCAGCAGGATATAGGTATTCCAATGGGTACTAATTGTGCACCCCTGTTGGCCGACCTGTATCTGTTCTCTTATGAATATGACTATATGCAGGCGCTTTCAAAAACCGATCCATTCAAAGCCCGTTCCTTCTCATTCACCAAACGCTATATAGACGATCTTCTCGCTGTGGATAATCGCTATATAAATGACGCAGTGAAGGATATATATCCACCTTCACTGGATTTGAAGGAAACTACAGATAGCCCTACAGGCACATCTTATTTAGATCTCTATCTCTATAAAAATGAAGCGGGCATTCTCTCTCGTCGACTTTATGACAAAAGAGATGATTACAATTTCGACATCGTAAACTATCCCTTTCTGGATAGTAATATTCCAGTGGGACCTGCATATGGCGTATACATATCTCGCTTAGTAGCATTTGCTAGATCCTGTGTTAAATGTGATGATTTTAATCAACGTCACAAAACATTGTTGCAGAAACTTATAAAACAGGGCTATTCCACCAAGCGCCTCCACTCAAAGTTTCTCAAATTTGGCGATACATATCGCATGCTGATAGCAAAATACGAACGTAGCGTGCAAGATCTATGGCGCTACGTTTCGTAACTTGTGTCTAATTCCGCTTAACCCGGGGCTAGGGGCCGTATGAACCCATGTACTTCAAGATCCTCATGGTACTCATATGAACAGTCACAATCAAAGCGTGACTGAGATACATCTTTTTTTAGATGACGACTCTATAACGAATATTATGGATTAAGAATACTGATCAGCGATACGGATTTGATATTTTTGGAACATCATGATGTCTTGCCGGCATCATTGAAAACTGTTGACCGCTTCTCTCTTGCAGGAAACAAGCCTATGTGTATGTATACTATGATTGTCTTTTTGAATTTGGTGCTAATACTGTTATGTGGAAAATGGAATAGGTCTTTGGATTATGGACGCGGATATTCTCTAATGGACGACGGCTGGATTATGAATGACGGACTAGACGCTTGTAATTACAAACATGTGATTTCGTTTGTAATTTCTGTGGCCTGTAATCGACATCACATCAATGATAGACATACCCGCCTCAAGCAGAACCGTGGCAGTTGTTGATCTCAAGCAATGGTTGGTGTAACGGGTAGTCTTGATATGCATTTATTTATAAGACTTGATTATAATATAAAACGAATTTGATACCTTTAAATATCCGTATTTCCTATTTTGTTTGCCTGTCGGCTCCTGGCTCATTTCGTTTGTTAGCCAGATCTCTTAATTTCTCATCGTAACGGGAGAAAAAACTACCTTTGTTCAGCTGATCACACTTGTGTCTCATTTAAAACAGCAAGAAGAGATTCATCATCTGTGTCTCTCATGAACTTTTCGATCTCGGCTTCTCTAGATAATTCATATCTGAAATCTCGTCTTGTTTCTCCTGTTGATCTGTTTCTTATTGTGTGCACTCGTATAACGACGTTAAATTCTATTCACTCACTCACTGTAAATATCTGCGATTATACATTTTCTGCCGTAAAAAAACTGAAGTTCCTACTTGCAGAGTATCCATTCTATTTGTGTATTCGATTGTACAGGCAGACGAGACTTCGTCCTGCCATTTATCACCCGCTCTGTGAAATGGATTCTCCCGAGCGAACACATGTGCGTGTCAGGATCACGGGTGTAGATTTCATACGGCACAAAGTTCTTAACCGTGCTAAATCGTGTAATAATTGCACGGTTGTCAGTGTGTAATAGGTGTAAGTGTTATAGAATCTTGGTTTCAGTGACATGGACTTCTGAGAATATCAATAATCCACCGTTTAACGTTGTGAAACAAAGACTTTATGATTAGCATGATCAGATATGGCACAATAAAGTATCGCAAATTAGTACATTAGATAGCTATATGTTGTATAAAACGACTTTAAATACCGAAAGGTATCTGGAAAATGTAAAATATACTAAATATAAGCTCTCTTCGCTGTACATCACATATATGCTAGAGGAAAAGAGAGGGATGACATTCTAATTCAAACATTCTAGATCGAAGAGAATATGCAAGCGATGCAATTGTAAGAATGTAGAAAATTAATTTTATTTTATATTATTTTGTCCCTTTAACAGTGAGCTTCGATCAAAGTACTTGCCGAAAATTTGCAGAACATGGCCTACACTTAATAAATTCATTAATTTAACGAAAACTTTGAACCTTAAAACTCAGGAAAGTCTAAGGAAATATATATATATATATATATATTATGCTATGGATGGGAGAAAACAAAACAATTAATGCAAATTTTATTTTATTAGTAAGCTGTGAATGTACACTTTTATGTATATTTATATATATATAGTAATGTGTTCATGTTGCAACTCGGCATGTTATATAGACCAGCCGTTTCAAATTTTTGGATGTGGCTAGGAGCTCGATCGAATTGAATTTATTCACCAAACATACAGCAGATATACGAATATACAGGTTATCAAGATAAAAATAACATTAGCCGCACATAAGGCGGGAGTAAAACCCCAGGGGGCTTGTTTTATCCCGGATTAGCTTGAGTAGATGTTCATGGTATACGGCGAGAGGAGTATGGAATGTAGCAACACAGTTTTCGATGTTCTAATATTTACGCTAGTTCGGTGAATAAAGCGAATATAATATTTACACTAGTAAGGTGAATAAGGCACTGCATAGATCAGTTATCGAGAGATATCGCACACACACAACAAAATCGACGAATGTTAATATAGAGACTGCGCACAGGTAAGCATGACATTATACACATATAACGTGATTGGAAATAGACTGATCGATGCGCATGGATAATTGGTTGTAAGATGAAGGGTGACCGGTAGGCAAGAAATTTCGGTTAGAATTGATGATAGCCATATCAGCGTCCGAATTTATTGAGCAAAAACTCTTTCAGTCGGGATTTAAACAGTGACTTGGAGGCATAACATTTCAGGCTGACTGGCAATGAATTCCATATACGTAGTCCTTTAATTTTGGTGGAGTAGAATGAGAGTTGTGAGTGATAAAACGGCCTGTACAGATTAAGGTTAACTTGTCTTGTTGGATAATTGTGTACTGCAGATAATTTGGTGAAGTAATTGCGCGAAAGGTAGGGAAGAAAAAACGAGTGGTAGAAGAATTTGTGTGCAAATATCAGGATTAGGTAGTCATTTACTAGATGTAGAGGTAAAATATTCATTTCTACAAATAGGTTTCTGGTATGGGCACGTCTGGCACTTGCAGTTAAGATGCGGATGAGCCTTTTTTGTAGGACAAATAGTGGTTGAAGGTGCGTTCGAAAAGTGTTTGCCCAGACCATACTGCAGTAGGATATGTAGGGGTAAAATAACGAATAATACAAAAGAATTAGGGTATTTCTGTTCACGCAATGTTTAATGTTATTTATAATACCTATATTTCTTGACAGTTTTGAGCATAGTGCTTCAGTATGTGAGTGCCAGGTTAGCTTGTCATTAAAAAGAATGCCGAGAAATTTGAATGTATTGACGCATTCAAGCTCATTACCATCGAGGACCAGTTTAGATGTAATACGATTAGTGTATCTGGTTGGTTTGATAAGCATATATTTGGTTTTTTGTATGTTGAGAGACAGCAGATTACAGGAAAACCAGTTATGAAGTTTGGCGATCTCGTTTGACAGAGTTTCGACTAGATTATCATAATCTGAGTCGGAAGAAACTGCGCTTGTATCGTCGGCGAAAAGGAGTATGTCTAGAATATCGGATGCTTTGGCTATATCATTAATATAGACCAGAAAAAGAATGGGGCCGAGGATCGATCCTTGAGGTACACCACAGTCTATGATATTGGTTGAAGAGAGTACATTGTTATAGCACACGCACTGAGACCGAAGAGACAGATAGCTGCGGAACCAGTCGTTGGCAATTCCTCGGAATCCATAGTGTTCGAGTTTATGAAGCAGTATTTGGTGGTTGACGGTGTCAAATGCTTTAGAGAGATCAAGAAACATGGCAATACTAAACTTTTTATCTTCTTTTGCACTAATTAATTTATCATATAGTGCCAACACTGCATCACATGTGGAATGATTAGCCCGGAAGCCAAATTGATTGGGACTGATAATATTGTGGGCTTCCAGGAAAGATGTCATTCTAATGGCAACGATCTTTTCGAAAATTTTACTAAAGCAGGGAAGAACGGATATAGGTCTGTAATTACTTGCTAGGTGTTTATCACCGGATGTATACACAGGTGTTACTTTAGCTACCTTCAAAACGTTTGGCATTTTTCCAAGCTGGAGTGACAGATTTACAATATGTGATAGAGGAAGTGCTATGAGATGCGAGATGGGTTTGATTAGCGACATACGGATGCCATCTATTCCAGGAGATCCAACCTTTAATTCCGCAATAACTTTCGTTATCTCTTCTGGTGTACAAGGACTTAAAATGATTTGTTCTGGATTTTCACGAGTCAAGAAAGTTTTATAATCAGTTGGAGATCGCAGAATTTTGGCGGCCAGGTTTGAGGCAACTGAACAGAAATAATCGTTTAAATGGTTTGCTATCTCTGATGCGTCAGTAGTTTCATTTCCGTTAATGGTAAAGTTACGCGGTAGAGTACTGCACTTTCGCCGTTCCATAAGTTCATTTATCATTTTCCATGTTTCCTTGATATTATTATTATGTTCGTTAAATTTGTCTTCATAGTATTTTTTCTTAGCGTGTCTCAGAGTGTGGTTGAGTTTATTTCTATACTGCTTATATCGTAAGGTAGTTTCGGTTTGTTTCTTTGATATGTGTAACCTGTATAATCTATTTTTTTCATGTATTGAGTTAATGATACAGGGCGTTATCCACGGTTTGTTTATTTTTCTTTTGCCAACAGTTTTTGTACGGGAAGGGAAGCATTCGTCATAGATAGGGGTAAAATTATCGACAAATATACCCATAGCCTCATCAATGTCTGTATCTTGATTAGTGACATTTTCCCAGTCAGCATTTCCCGGCATCTCTCTGAATAGAGTTTGTTGTTCAGAGTTAACGAGGCGGTAAACGATGTTTTGTTCGGTGGTTGTGAACGTAGGAGAGGCTCCGTTTATATGAAAAACAGGGAAATGATCAGAGATATGGGACATGAGTATACCGGAACAGCGGTCTTCCTCATGAAAATTAGTAAAAATGTGATCTATTAGGGTTGCAGAATTTGACTTGACACGGGTAGGTTTAGTAATTTTGGGGAAAAAGTAATACGATTTCATATTCTCATAAAATTGTCTGGATGGTCCATGTGTATGGGTCTTAAAGAGATCAATATTGAAGTCTCCCATTAAGATGCATTTCTTCATTTCCGGCTTTAGGACATTGAATGTTTCTAGAAGCTTTGTATTAAAATAATCAACGTTTTTGCCAGGGGGTCGATAAATTATACCTATAACGTATGAGCTGTTGGTATCAGTGGCTTCGATAAATAATGATTCGTATTCTCCATTAGGATCAGTATGCGAGAGATCATCTCTAACAGAACATTTCATTATATCGTCTCTTATATATAGGATGACTCCGCCCCCGGTTCGATGCTGGCGTGATAGCGGAAACGGCTTGTAACCGGGGATAGTGTATAACTCCTCCGTTAAGGGGTTAAGCCAACTCTCGGAGATTCCGATTGCAGTGAAGCGAAAATCTAAATTCTGTAATAGTCCAATGATTTCAGTGTAGTGTTTTTTTAGGCTTCGAGCGTTGAAGTGGATAACAGATAACGTAGAACTATCAGATAGATTATTTGAGTGAACGTGTGATCGAAAAGTATCATCAAAGTAATAGTTCGATTGATGGGAACTCATAGCATTCCAGTGTGAAAGTTCATTTTCCGTATCATCGGTGATGTAAGTAGAATTATTGGGAGGATTGAGTTCGAGAGGGTTAAAGCACATGTTTTCAAAATCAGCCAGGAAACCGTCATCTTGGTTTAGATTTGCCTCCATGTCAATATCGTGTTCATGGAAAAAGGGTAATTCCTCAAGCAGAGACTTAAGTGTAGCTTAACAATGTAGATAGGGCTGGTGGATTCAAAGAAATCGTACTTTCGGAGTGTTTTATCCATGCGCATCGACAAGATAAAGTTTATGAGCAACACAAATGTACAGTAATACGGTGACTGTAGTAAGAGTGTCTTAACATTTCGGTGATTGTTATTATATTCGATGTAGTTGTACTGTAGTAAGAATATATACATGCGCAAAGCTGGGTTTATTATATACATATAACAAAGCGTGAGTGTGGTGTGCTTGAAAATATACAATAATGCAATGAAGATAGTTCTCGACAGCAAAAAGAAAAGAAAATGTGATAAAAGCAGGGACCTATAACGGTCAAATAACACAAAAAACATACAGATTAAAAAAAAACAAACAAACTAGTATAAATGCGAAGGGTTGCAGATTAAGCAGGTGCAAAGGGTAGCTCGGCTACCCGGAACTCACTTGTCTATTTTTAGCAAATATGTTCAGTCGGTTTAAAGAGTTGTCATTTTTGACTGGGTAAGCAAACTTATAGAGGGTATACAGAAACTAGGAATTAGGAACGTAGGACTGGTCTTTCCATAAGATCAGCTCTACGTTCCTTGTTTCAAGTACATATCCTGGATGAATGAGAATCTACATTATTGTATACAGAAACTAATTTAAAGAAAGTTCAGAAAAGTAGCGTGTTTCAAGGTAGGCAGATTTACTATGGAACTCACGTGTCTATTTCAACCACAGCGTGTGTCAGGTCGGTTGAAAGAGTCATATCTCTTGACTAAGAAAACAAGTATAAAGAAAGTAAAGAAAATTTGGCTCGTTTCAAGGTGAGCAAGTTGGTCGTGAAATTTACAAACACAATTTAGCGTGCGAACCGAGTTGGATATTTTTGACTTGACGTGTGCCGAAATGTACATCGTGAAACAAAGAGAATTAATACAATTGAATCGTCAGGAAGTTTCTTAGACAGTGTGAAGTTCAACTTGTTCGTTTCACTCGTTAGCCTATGGCCCCGTGAGTCCCAACTTATACCTTGTTTTTGTACAAATGTCACGTATATGTAGTCCTGCAAATAACATTGAAAACAATAGCTTAATATATTCACGTAATGGTAATAGGATTTACAGGGCGGTGGTGTACTCAAGGTTATAGAAAAGGCAAATATATACACTATATTTACAGGTTCTAACCTATAGTTTTACATGTAGGCCCGCCCTCCATATTTGGAGGAATGCACTTAGGCAAGAGAGAAGACATAAAATAATAATTAAAAAGAAGAGAGGAAAAAATGTAATATATTGATAGAAGTGCTGTTTCATGATAAAATGTTTTGATTAGCACTTCTATCGCAATAAATAATTGACCCAACTTATACCTTGTTTTTGTACAAATGTCGCGTATATGTAGTCCTGCAGATAACATTGAAAACAATAGCTTAATATATTCACGTAATGGTAATAGGATTTACAGGACGGTGATGTACTCAAGGTTATAGAAAAGGCAAATATATACACTATATTTACAGGTTCTAACCTATAGTTTTACATGTAGGCCCGCCCTCCATATATGGAGGAATGCACTTGGTGGGCAAGAGAGAAGACATAAAATAATAATTAAAAAGAAAAGAGGAAAAAATGTTAATATTGATAGAAATGCTGTTTCATGATAAAATGTTTTGATTAGCACTTCTATCGCAATAAGTAATTGACATAAATGTAGCGGCAGCAAATTAATTACAAATTTACATTCAATTATACGCAAAGATATGTAAAAATCTAAATGTAAATATATGAGCAGAATCTGGACACTCTAGTGGTGTCATACAAATGGTGTATCAGGGAATTAAGAGTTCAAGATTTAAATTTTTACAGATGATAGAGAATTTTGATGATGCATATTTATACATTATAATGTTCATTGTTGACTGATAGGAACCCGTGCAGCATGGGGAACATCCTCTTCTCTTACCTCAGTGTCGTTAACATAAAGCTTACCCCGGACAAAACGCACTTTCTTGCCCTCGCTGTATGCCTGATTCATAAATTCCCTGAAAATGTTCTTCTTCCTTCTATCTTCCGGAATTAGGTCGTCAGTGACAAATAACGGGCTTTCCTTCAGCATTTTCCTGGCCTGTTGTAGGACTTCCAAGCGTTGTGGTCGATAAAGGAATTTTGCGACGATATGTCTTGGCTTGTCTGATCTTTTCATGCCGGTACGATGCACGTTTTCGAGTGTAATATTTGTCAGATGGAGTTTGCTCTGGATTATGTCTTTCACAATTTCTGTCGGGTTTTCTGTGGGCTTTTCCTCAATGCCTCCAAACCGAAGATTATACCCTCTGTCGTGTCGTTCAATTTGGAGAACTCTCTGCTTGAGCGTTTCATTTTCGTCAGTGAGGTTTTGGACACGTTCACGGAGTAATTTCAGCTCTGGGAGCACAAATTTGTCCAAAACTTTTTTGTTTTCTTGAACGACCATATCGGTGTGTTCGATGCTGTCCATCAGATTGGATTGATTGCGCTCAAGTTTGGTTAATCGCTCAAGGAAATCCTGTTGCTGTCGTACAACCTTATCGAGTGAGTGTTGTAATCCACTTACGGAACGTCTCATAAACATTTGAAAGGAGTCTTCGGTTTCTGTGTCGGCCATGTTGTCTTCTGTCGTCTCCGTTTCACTCTCCGATTCTGCTGTAGTTTTTGATTGATTGATTGATTGATTGGGCGAAATGGTCCCTCTTCAGACATGGACAGGCTTAAAATATTCCAGGCCTGTTATTGTTAAATGTGGGATTATTTATACAAATAATTCACGTTGAATAACTTTTATTACATAATTCTAATGCCACAAGATAAAGCATCTTTCTTTTGTCACATTTTGAGCTTGAATTAAGTCCCTGACAGAGAAAAATTATTGTTTTCAGATCCATGTATAGATTATACAGAATTTAGCGACGATGGAAGGCGCAGTCCAAGCAACGTTTTCAATCCCAACCAAGTGGAGCCGAGATATTGCGACGCCACTCTCGTCACAGGATGGTACAGATTTAAGGTTAAAGGAGCTGATGCAGACATGCCCACGACACCACCAGTTATAGGATCATGTAACGCTTTATATCCAGTGTGGCTTAAAGGTGAGATGATTGTTTCATGTTAAATATTAATAAGTAATTATGTATATCAATCTGAACTGTTTCTCACCTCGCCATTCCACATGACTATTTGAACTAGCCATATATAATGAAATAAAAATGATTATAATCATTTTAACTGGATTGTAGAATTTCAAATGCCTAATGGATTCTTTGTTTTTTTTCATCCAGGTCAACTTCCGGCTGTTGCGAATGTCCCCGTGGCACTGAGTGCATGTGTCGTGGTAGATACTCAATGCAGCGAAGAATTGCCCATCAAAGTCACGAAATGTCAAACGTTCAATGTGTATCATTTACAACGAGTGGAAACGTGTCCCACTGCCTACTGTTTCGGTGAGATAAGTTCTCCTTGATTACACCTCAAACAGGCACTTTCATGCTATTAGCTCTGATTTTCTACACTCGTACCCGCATTCGCCGAGATTTACCGCTATGAATAGCACTTGCACTTACAACTGTAACTCACAACAAAAACATTTGATCATAATTCAGCCGTCGTCCATTAAAGAATATCCTCGTCCATAATCCAAATACCTATGATGTCACTGTAATTGTCTGTTTTGGCGATTCCACCAGCAAAGTAAAGACTTTCAATGCATCATTCACAAAAGTTCATGATGAATGGGTTCCCGACTCATCTCTATCATTAGTCGACAGTCGAGTAAGAGACGGCCCGAAGCTGCACAAAGACTAATTTAATTGACGATGCATTATAAATACAGCAGTTATGCATTTTTACTCAGAATTGCTGGGTGCACTCATTCATGTATTCACGTTTTTTTGGAGATGTTACCGGCTGACTGCGGTCGCCTTATTAAGTCTGTTACCCCGCTCAGGTTTTGGGTGACCATCGATACTATCTCAATAATGACGTCGGTAATGACGTACCTACCAGACGAGCGACATCTTTTCTTTCCCGGATTAGCTCGCGTTACTTCTACGCACTGTAAGTGTACATCTACTAACGACCAGTAGCCTCCAAGTATAAAGTACTCTTCTCGAAGAACGTGCATGAGAAAATGCCTCATGCAAATTATAGTGGCACCACTTCCAAGATTCAGCTATAGTGGCCACTTCCAAGATTCACTTACAGTGGCACCACTTCTAAGATTCAGCTATGGTGGCACCACCTCCAACGTATGAAGGATCATACCTCTATATCAGTACCCGATTTTACACTGCCGTTCAAATTTGGTTGGAAGTCATATTACGGACAATTTCAATCCCAAATAGAAAACTATTATCTTCCTGCTAACCACATCACACGACAGTTTACTGTAGAAAACTCGTCCTGTGATGGCAGATCCATACGTTATAATACCACAGACTGAGGGAGCACAATATTTCTCATTTGAGGGTTTCCCAGCGTGTAGAAAAAATTATTGCCTTTCTGAGAAACTCAAGAGAAACTTTTCTGAGAAACTTTTCACATATTGCCCTTCTGTATCGTTCACAAACACTCTGTGAAACAAACCCACTTTCTTCCTGAAGACTGACGGTGTATCCGTTTTGGGAGCGTCGTATCTCTTCATACATTCAAAGAAACGCCCGAATAGCAAAAGGTCTATCCAGCTTTCTGAATAAATTTTATTCATCTTTTTTGCTATGTGCCGACGACAGGGTACAGAAACTTGATTAGCTAATACTATGGATTTATCATTTCAAGGTGCGAAAGTACGATGCCCTAAAGGGCAGACATCAGAAGATGGTTTCCAGCCTGGATGCACCGGTGAGCATAGATTATTTTTTTCATGTTCAATTTTGGTTGAATGTTATGAAGGTCATATACAGAAGCTGTCCATATTAGCATGTCAATATAATATATAGTCAGACTTTCTGCATTAGGGGTTCAGAGAACATCAACATCAAATGTATCGAATAAAAAGATGTTTAAATGCATGATACTATGGAACCAAGTGTATTGGCTAACACGCGTGTTGATTCTATGTTAAACCCCAAGCTATTGCCATTGAACTATAGAATGTATGTCAGTGACCACATGTAATGGTGGTGTATGACCCAACAGCTGGCCAATATTTTAACGGTACTGCATGTACCTGAACAAATCCCAATAACTGCTGTCATCTCCGGATATTTTGGAGTTTTTGTCTTTAAGCCACACATTGTATATGTTGATGTGAGAACCTTGTAACCCTTAGCAACGGCTCAAGTGTCTACAACATGACTCGAATAACTGTAATATCATAGGCCTGCAATCATACCACATGGAAACCGATTCATTTTGTGAGCTTGAGCTCTAAATGACGGCTCAAAGTAGAACAAGATAGGAAAAGGGGAATGTTCGTGAAATGCATGTTATTATTCGCAAGGTCAGTTTGTAAGCACAATGTCACCCTATATAACGAAGGAGTTTCGGATGATATAGTACTGCTGTATCTCGGCCAAGCTTGTAGTCCATGTTGACATATGGAATGTACCAACATTTTGCGTATTTTTGTGACGCAAAGCGAAGTCGATCCACATGGCAGTATAAAATCCTTGAATGTTTTAAGCACATATTTTTTCAGCAATATTTGTCGATATCACGCCAGTCACTCCGGTTGTGAAACCTCTTCTCGGTATAAGTAATCGGGATCCAATACAACAAGAGATCCGATTTCAATGCGATTTCAAAAACCAGCTAAACAAACCAGCGCTGTTTTACGACGTGGTTTGGTATATCAATGACCAAGAGGTTCACAGAGTCATCAAACAGGCATGGAAATCCCTTCCAGTGTCTGCTGAACTACGGGAACATCACTGGAAAGATCAACATGCGATGGGAATGAATGTAAGTATGATATAATACTAGAAAGCTATAAATTAAGGTAACTCCCCAGTGTAGAATGAAATTCACGCCATTTTCTTCTTATTCTGTTTAACTTTTCTCCTTTCAGTATAGATTCCAAATATCAAATAAAATTTCTGTTTCAGTACTGTTATTACCATAAATCTTCACATATATTGCTATTTGAAGGCGTAAAATCCATGTCATTTCCTCCATACTTGGTATAAATGCTCCAAATTCAGTATAGATGCAAAATTTCAAATAAAAACTTTGTGGGTACCGCACTACTTTTTGATTTGGCCTGGGCGATTTGAGAGAGGGGGGGGGGGTAGTGCCTCTTATATATTTTCGCTATCCCTAGGGCTAGTGAGCTGAAACGTACCACCCTAAATCTTTGCGTCAAGGTTTACTAATAAATGTCAAAAAAGTCCAAGATGGCCGCCATGATGACGTCACAGTGACGTAATTTCCAAAAAGGCATTCTTTGAACGATTTTCGAATTTTTCATTTATACGTAGATTTTACCCACTTCTCCGTGCATTAAAACAAACATTTTGAAGAAATTTAACGAAAATATCACTTTTCTGGTACCCCACATGGTCACCTTTTTTACTCGCCCATGATCCTCTGCTCTCCAGCGTCTCCAGCCCCAGGCCAGGTAGGTTTAAATTCATGAATTTTTTGTTTTCAGTCCGAGCTGAGCAGACGTCACATAATGTATCTGTGTGGTTGTGACGTTGTATTGTGACGTCACGAAACCATAAAATTCAGAACGCAATGCCATGCCGCTGATATGCTTCTTGGCTGCGTTACAACTTGACCGTTTTGGATACAGACGAGCTACCTTAAACACTTTCGTGAAAATATCCACACTATATATATATAGAATTACAACACATATAAGGGAAGTGGGCAAAGGTGCCGACATACTGTGTGCTGAAAGATATCTGCAAGTCATGTGTAAACATTCGGACTCTCCAAACTCAATAATATTCATATAAAGACCTAATTTAGTAACTTCTTGAAACTTTTGGCATCTCCAGTATATAGACACAGTTTCGGTTGAGAAATTGGTAATATTAAAAGAGAAATCACTTCACCAGTTCAGCTTAAATTTAAATGAGTTATAAAATGTTTGTTGTGAGACTATTGCAAACCACTCATTTAAAGGAATAGAAAACTCTTGAAAAAGTATGTTATAAATGAAAGAATAGTTTCATCATTGTCCAGAAGTATTTTTTAATTTATTTTTCCGATTGTTTTTAACCAAATAAAACGCATCTGATATATGTGTTTGTATGGCGGTCTGTTACGACCATCCATTTTCCTGTCCTCTCAATTATTGCAGATACCCACAAAACACTCACCGTTATTCTGGTTCAACAGGGAAGTAGCCATCGATAGGGAAGTATTTTGAAGGTTGAACGACGGCGAACATTATTACTTATTTAATAATGTTCGATCATGTACGTGGATGAAAAGATGGCTGCCAGGTAGACGGTTGTACTGTGTGAAGAGCCCCAGAAAATCGGACTTATAAATGCCAATATATTGACCATCGGTCTTTATTCACCCAAGCAACAAAACCGTCGCATTATTTTTGTGTCTCATGTTTACGTTGGACCGAAAAAGGAAAACAGCTACATGTATGTCGGGTGAGAAACCGAAATTCGAAATGTCATGGCCACGGCCGTCCAGTTCAGACACGGAATACCAGTCACTGGAAGAGGCTTACGAAGTAACGGGTATCCGTGATATTAGTAAGTGTTTTGCGAAGCTTCATTCTAATTTTTCTACACAGATGAACTCTTTGAAAGTGAATGTGAGCGAAATCAAACGGAGGGTAGGAGAAACTGAGAACAGTGTTCAGTCCCTGACTGAGGACGTGGCCGAGATTCAAGAAGAAGATCTCCCCAAACTCAGACAAGAAGTGGAGAAAGAGCGAAATGAAAGAATCAAACTCGACCTCTGGGGAAGAAAATGGAACTTGATTATCAAAGGCATTACCGGTAAAAGCAACGAACACTGGGTTGAAACTGACAAGCTTGTACGCTCTTCTTTTATTGACAAATTGAAAGTCGATTCCAATAGTGCGAAGAAAATGCTCTTTCAGTCAGTTCATCGCCTTTCCGGAGGACCTGAGGGTAAGAAAAATATCCATGTTCGTTTCCTACAGCTCGGGGATCGAGATTTAGTGTTGGACGAGGCCAGAAAGCTCAAACCAGCTTCAGGATATAGTGCCGTACCCGATTTGCCACCTGTACTAGCCCAGTTACGATATGACGTAGTAAGGAAGTTGAAGGAAATGTCCCCTGAAGACCAAGCCAAGCACAAGTTAGCG
>JAVTVY010049126.1:0-225880 GCA_036873755.1 Hanleya hanleyi | reverse complement strand
TTGGCCTCATACTAGTCTGTGCCCTATTCACCCTGGCGCTGTGGTATTGACACTATAAATACCAGGGTCAGACAGAGTGTGTGTCATTCACCGTTCGACATTTGGACCAAGCATGTCATCCGTCCTACAAGCCATCCTCCCCCTTACACCTTACCAGGTGGGATTATACGTTTATGAAGATTATGTGACTCTGGTGGAAGATAGTGGCGGGGATTGGAGGGCGTCCCCTGAGACTTTATCGAATACGGTGACACTACAGCGTGATGGGTGGACTAAGTTTAAACGGGTGTTGAGCGGGGAGTTAGACGGACACCTGATCCACCTGGACAAGGCCAACTACGTATACCATACTGCGCTCTACCCACGGGTGGGACGCTACCAAGAGCCGGCTCGAAGTTTCCTCCTAACTTCCTCTCTGTGGTCAGCCTTGGAGAAAATAGGCCCTCTGGTGGACCAGTTATTTATACCCGACGATCGATCACCCCACCAATTGGCATGGGCTCATGCTATCGAACACACACTAGATGAACCTAATGAAAAAAAAGCGGATGGAGAAAATACTATATGTATAGAATGCGCAGAGGCTGGAATGACAGTGTCACCTCATGAAGCCACCCACACACACATGACGGGCCAGAACGATGAAGAAAAAGAAAAAATCCGTGATGAAGCCGCGGGGCCAATGGCTGAACCCCATGAACAACTACATGAACCCGACGACGATGCCATTGATTACCCCGCTACACTCAGTCAGCCCAATGACATGACCACCTGATCCTTTGATCTCACGGGGGTTCTCCCTATAAATACGAGAGACAGTGAAATCTGGTACCATTCACGTACTGACCATGACGGAGCATATAGTACTGGCGTATTTCAGCTTGACCCCGAGGTTTTCCTGCACGTGTATGCGGATAAGGTCGATATCATGGAGGAGGTGGGAGACGTCTGTTATGCGGACCCTACACAACCGTGCCCGGCTCACATTCGTCTGTCCCGGGAGGGCTGGACCAAATTCAAACGGGTGTTGTCTGGTGAACTGGACGGCGACCTCATCCACTTGTCACGATGTGTACATCCGACGCGGCCCTTTCTTTGCTCAATTGGCTCGGCTAGATGGAGGTACAGTGCATTTTACCCTTCACCCTGATCTATGGTCTGCATTGGAAGATGCCGTGGTGGATGTGGATGAAGTGCTATCAAGCGGTCATCAGACGAGTTGGACTGGTCATTGACCATGGCCACTGTGGAAGTCCACGAAGAAAATCAGAAAGAAACTCCGGCCCAAGATATACCCGTTATAAATAAACGTTAGAGCCAGGGTCCATCATCATTTTGTCACCATGAAGCGCTGGGAGAAGGTGTTGGATAACTTATACTACAGTCCCGACAGTCCGGCAGCCTATAGTGCATTGTCGGCTCTCTATCGAGCAGCCAAACCCCAGGGGGTACAACGTGCCCAAGTCCGAGATTGGTTAAGAAGACAAGACACCTATACCTTACATCGATCTGTCCGTCGCCATTTTCTACGGAACCGAGTCATCGTGGGAGGAATAGATGCCCAGTGGCAAGCGGATTTGGTGGATATGAGCGCCTTTGCCAAACACAACGATGAGAATCGGTATATCTTGACGTGCATCGATATTCTATCCAAGTATGCGTGGGTGGTACCGATCCGGACGAAAACGGGGGCAAATCTCATAGCGGCGTTCAAAGACATCTTCAAGACCGGGCGCAAACCTTTGTATTTGCAAACCGACGAAGGCACGGAATTCCTCAACAGACCGTTTCAAGCCTTTCTCAAGAAACAGAAGGTCTTCTTCTTCCATACGTACAACGAGACCAAGGCGTCCGTGGTGGAAAGGTTCAACAGGACATTTAAAGGTCGCATGTATAAATATTTCACCTATAAGAATACAAGGCGGTACATCGATGTTCTCCCGAAACTGGTGAGGGGTTACAATCGAGCCTATCATCGAAGTATAGAGAGCCCCCATTACCGTGACCCAACGCAATGAAGCCCAAGTCCGGCGTGTCTTGTACCCCAGGCCATCGCAGCGAACGACGAAGGCGGTGTACAAGGTCGGCGACCCTGTACGGATCAGTAAAGTCAAGGGCAAGTTCGAGAAAAGTTACTTGCCCAACTGGAGCGATGAGCACTTCCTGATTAAACGGCGCCTACCCCGACAGCGGCGAGTCTATGAACTGGAAGATCTCCAAGGCGAAACGCTGCTGGGGACGTTTTACGACACGGAATTACAGCCTGTTGTAAAAACACAGCAAGACTACTACACGGTGGAGCAGATTTTGAAAACGGAACGTCGACGTGGCAAACTGTTTCATTTCGTAAAATGGCAAGGCTGGGCCAGTTCCTTCAATTCCTGGGTCGCTGCCAACCAGGTGAAGCGACTATAAAACCAGACACCACTGCCGTCCTCCTTCATTCCACGTCCGACCACAGTGCTATGGACCAACAGCAGCTGCCTCCGAAGACAGCGTCTCGCAAAACGCGCAAAGCGCAAGTGGGCTTTGGGGTGCTATTGCTAACCCTGCTGAGTGTGTTGTACGGAGGTGTGTTTTACGACGTAGCCTATGTCAGTACGTTACTTAACCAACTGAGAACACCACCCATCAGTGAAACGGGTCTACAGAGAGCACCAGTCGTATCGAGCCCAGTCACCACCACCACCACACCCTGTGTACAAGCCACGTCGAGCTCTACACCTACACCAAGTACATCCACTACGTCTCAACACCTACCGGATTTCATCCCTCACAGTGAACCGACAACGACGACGACCACCCACGTTGTACCCACCCCCAGCACCATCTCTGAACGTGAACAGACAACGACGACCGACGTTGTACCCGCCACCACGCCAGTTCACTCGTACGAAATTTACAAGAGCGTGTTACCACGACAACGGATACACCTCAAACCATGGACCCTCGGTGGCGGCATCCCTTCACCTGCGTCATCGCAGGACCGACGGGCTCCGGCAAAACGCACTTCGTCAGGAAGCTCCTTCAACACGCCGACAGCATGATCACTCCACCCATTGCCCGAGTCGTGTGGTGTTACGGAGAATGGCAGGCAGCGTATGCAGCAATGCCCCACATCACGTTCGTGGAAGGCCTACCCAACCTGGCCGATTTGGAACCCGATACCTTGGTGGTTCTGGATGATCTCATGGCGGAGACGGACAGTCGGGTCACCCAACTCTTTACCAAAGGCAGCCATCATCGACGGCTCGGCATCATCTACATTGTGCAGAATCTGTTCAGTAAAAACAAAGAACATCGGAACATCAGCTTAAATGCCCACTACCTGGTGGTCTTCAAAAACCCGAGAGATACCACTCAACTGCTGCACCTGGCGAGACAGATGTATCCCGGCCGCACACCGTTTGCGTTGGAAGCCTTCAAAGATGCCACAACCCCTCAGCACGGGTATATGCTCTTCGACCTCAAGCAAGCCACCCCCGACCACCTTCGACTACGGACCGGCATCTTTCCCGGAGAAACCCACCACGTGTACATGCAAAAATAATGTAAACACACCCACAGTGGCGCCTCCAGCTGGGGTCTGTGTGTTTGATGATGGGGAATAATAAAAAGAATGAATACCACAGCAGGGTTGACTTTGTCTGTGAGGTGGATAAAAAGGGCAGAGTTGTGGGTTCTAGCATTAGTTGTACAGGATGTCTGCGCGAGTACGGAAGCACGCTCCCACGCTCCGTGTATTGAAGACGGCCCCACCCGAGTTAGTCCGAACCATTGTACGCGGTGCGGACCCTGACCTTGTACGCTGTCTGTGCGAGATCGGGTACAACCTGTTAAAAGGCAACGTACCACTGACTCCGGCTCAGAAGACCAAGTTGGCCAAGCATAAGACAGGTCTCCGAACCCTAGTCCACAAGCGGGTCCCTCAAACACAAAAGAAAAAGGTGTTACAGAAAGGCGGCTTTCTCGGGGCCATCTTAGCACCGTTGGCCGCTTCCGTGTTGGGTCCAGTATTGGGTGGACTCTTCGGCCGACAATGAACCACACGAAAAAAATGGTCCTCGTCGAACCACGGTTCCTGCAAAACCTCCAATCACCCTACCCTGTCCCACCTACGGTGAAGACCATAAACAGCCTCGATGGAGAGATGCAACAGATCTTAGAGAGACCGGGGTTAAGCGACAGTGAGAAAGTACAACGGTACAATGAGACGCTTCAACGGTACATGACGTTCATGGACCAATACAAAACCCTGTCTACCCCAGCAACAGCACACCACCACCACCACCACCACCACGTGACAGACCGCTGACCTCAGCACCGCTCCAACAGCCGGGTGAGGTAGCCCCCACAGCCCCACAGTGGGTGGAAGACGAAGTGCTGAAGAGTGTACCTGCCTCGTTCAAGAAACAAGCTGGCCTGGTATTACAACGGATGAAACAGAATCCTAACATGACTTGGAATGATAAAGGCGAACTCCTGGTACAGAATCAGGTGGTCCCCGGCACCCACATGACGGATTTAGTGAATGATCTGATGCGTCAACGCAGATCGCACACCGATCCTCGAGGATGGGAGGTCTTCGCTCAAGGCTTGAAAGACATGCATGTACCACAGGAATTGGTGGGGAACCCCCACCGCTGGGCCTTTATGCAGCAAACCCAGCAATCACCGAGTGGCCCACTACCTTCTTGGGAAGTCGAATGGGAACCGGAGTCACCCCCCAAAACACCACCACAACGGGCACTTTCTTTTCGCGCCTATAAAAAAACACCCTTGATCAAGACACCCCACATCTCCAGAGCCGTGACACGTAGCAAGTCACCGCGACGAACACGACGCCGCACACAACCGCCCAAGGCGTGGAAGACCTATTAAAACCAACAGCAGCAGCAGGACAGCTCAGTCGCCATGTCTTACCTGACCCTACCCAGTAACAGTTCGCTGGATGTGTTTCCTGACAACACCGTGGCCAAGTACGTCACCCAGTTACCGCAACCGTTACATTTACCTGGACGCTGGGAATGTGCCCTCGTGGATATCCAATACCCTTACTCGTGGTACAACGTGCGAGCCAATGAAGTGTGGTACGAGGTCACCTACGAAGGCAAAAACACCCGACTCACCCTGCCCGAAGGCCAATACGATACCCCCAAAGAGTTCATGGGTGGGCTGTCAAGACTGATGCATGATAAGGCGCTACGGGGGGTGACGGATAGTGCAACACGCCTGATAGCCTTGCGCTTCAAGAAAAACGTGTTCTTCGATGTCAACGTACACAACGACAAGGCACAGCTTACCGTCACCGATACCGTGAATGTGAAACTCAGTCCTACACTACAGCAAATGCTGGGTTTCGATCTACAGACGTTCGCTGGTCCCAACCAACACCATGGCGAGATGCCGATGGATATGAAGTCGGGTATGTACGGACTCTACGTCTACTCGGACGTGGTGGACAACCACATCGTGGGCGATATCAACACACCTCTGTTACGGGTGGTCCCCATTAAAAAGACGTATGGCGATCAAGTCACCCACAGTTTCACCCATATCATGTACTTGCCCGTACGACATACCGATATCAACACGATCACGGTGGATATAAGAGATGACACGGGACGAGCGGTGGCATTCGAACGAGGAAAAGTGGTGCTGACACTTCATTTTCGACAAGCACGTGCTCCCCACTTTGCATAATGAAAGTACCTTACGAGTGCGATGCACGCAGCTATACCGACTATTATGCCCAACAGGCCGGGGGTGGCTTTCCGGTCTTCAGCGGTGCACGCATGCAACGAGGACATGGACTGGGGAACATACTCGGCAGCATTGTGAAAACGTTCCTGCCCTTGGTGACGCGTGGGGTGAAAGCAATCGGCAAACAAGCGGTACGCAGTGGACTGCAAGTGGCCGGTGATGTCTTGGGGGGTACGGCACCCCGACAAGCCTTGAAACGACGGGCCAAAGAAGCGGGAGGCGTCTTGGTGGCCAAAGCACAACGCACCGTAGGGAATAAAAGAGCTGCCCCACCGAGATCACGCACCAGTCGACGACCGACCCAGCGACGACGCACATCCAAGAAGACCCGGGATATCTTTTCTTAAAACATGGCCTTAATCCACGCCGAGTCCTGCCCCTCCACCAACAGTGAATTTGATTTGTGGACCGTGCCACCCACACAAACCAGTGTCGAACAAGGATTATGGGTGGAGCATCTCCCGCTCTCCAGCATCAACGAAACCGGGCCCATCGAGTTCACCATCAGTAATGCGGATACGGCCTATGTGGATTTAGCCCATACCTACTTGTATGTGAAAGCCAAGGTGGTCAATGGAGCTGGCACGAGACTCGCTGACCAAGCAACGGTGGGCCCGACGAATCTCTGGCTGCACTCGATGTTTCAGCAGGTGGATATTTTTCTCAGCGACAAACTCATCAGTGACTCCACCAACACGTACCCCTATCGAGCCTACATCGAGACACTGTTGTCGTATGGCCGAGAGGCTAAAAAATCTCAGCTGACAACCGCTTTATTCTACAGGGACACGGCCGAGCACATGGACACGGCGGACAATGGGGGATATAACAAACGGAAGGCTTTCACTGCGAACAGTGCCTCGGTGGATATGATGGGTCGACTGCATGCAGACATGTTCATGCAAGACCGGTACCTCTTGAACAAGATCCCCATCAAAATCCGACTGATACGGGCGCCTCCGACCTTCGCCTTGATGGCCACTAACGTAGAGGGGCATGTAGCGGACTATAAGATTGTCATCCAAGACGCAGTCCTGTATGTCCGAAAAGTGAAACCGAATCCAGCCGTTCAATTGGGACACATGAAAGCCTTGGAAACAAAACCAGCCCAGTACCCTATCCGACGTGTGCAAACCAAAGTGTTCTCTGTGCCTGCTGGAAATATGGGCGCCAACAAAGAAAACCTGTTCCTGGGGGAACTACCCAAGCGATTGATCCTGGCCTGTGTAGAAAATACCAGTTTCAGCGGAGCCTACCCAGAGAATCCGTTTGACTTTAAACATTTCGGCATCAATTTTGTGGCCCTGCATGTGGATGGACAACAGGTGCCAGCCACGGCCTTAACCCCGAACTTTGGGCGGAGGAATTTCATTCGAGCCTATCAGAGCCTGTTTACAGCCACCGGTCAAATCAACCAGGACGAAGGGAATATGATCAGTCGGGAGGACTACGCGAACGGATACACGTTGTTCTGTTTCGATCTGACCCCCACCTTAGAGAACGACCATCAGCTGGCTCTAGCCAAGCAAGGCAACTTACGGTTGGAAATCCACTTTGCACATGCCCTGCCGACCACCGTCAATGTGATCTGCTACGCCGAGTTTGACAACATCATTCAAGTGGACAAGGCGCGCAACGTCCTGTGTGACTTCTCCACCTAACATGGATACAGAGCAGATAACCACCGTGCTGGAGAATGACCCAGAGACACGTAGGGTCTTTCAAGGGGTGTTCGCCCGAGATGTGTTTCCATTAGACCGAATGTATCCGGCTGCTTACGTTCTCAACACGGACCCGATGGATCGACCCGGTGAACACTGGGTGGCCGTGTACTTGACAGAAGAGCAGGGGGAATACTTTGACCCGTACGGTCTGCCACCCCTCCATCCCGATTTAACAGACTTCATGGATCAAGGCACAGAGACGTGGTGTTGGAACAGTCAAACGTTGCAAAGCCTGACCAGTGGCGTGTGCGGACAATATTGCTTGTTTTACCTGTACCATCGATGCCGGGGAAGACCCTTATCTACTATCGTACAGATGTTTGACGAGTACCCCCAGGCCGAGGACCGCGATGTACTCGTCTATGACTGGGCCGCCCATCATTTCAATGTACAAGCCCCGTTCTGGGCTTAAGTTAATGACAAGCCCCTTGTTCTGGGCTTCAATGTACAAGCCCCTTGTTCTGGGCTTCAATGTACAAGCCCCTTGTTCTGGGCTTCAGTTAATGACAAGCCCCTTGTTCTGGGCTTGAGTTTTCACGTGGTTGTTCTCACGTTGTTGTTCACTGAATAAAAAAAAAAAAAAATGAGATCTCACCAAAAAACCCTGTCTTGTGTGTTTTATTCCTAATGCATCAATGCCCAATGTGGAGATTCAGTGGTGTAGGATGGAGTCAAAATGTAACCCATCAAGTTTAGAAGGCAAGAGCACTATAGTAAAAAATAGAGAACCAATGAAATCAGCCTACAGACCAAGTACGTGTCTTTGGTCTAGGTTTGGAGCGGGCATTTCATTGAGGTACGTGTATACGGTGAGTGAAGAGACTCGTCCAACACGTATCGATTATGACTATAAGTTCTATGAGCATAATGCATGAAAGTGGCTTTGAACACCGTATTAGCCAATCAGTGACCTAGAATGGAGCCAAAGCTAACCCATCCATGTCCAGAAAACATTACCCGGATGTACAAGAACCCTGATGTAGGCGCGGACGTCAGCGAAAGCACACGGTGAATACCCCAATTCGATGGGCTGATTGTTCGGCCGCTGATTGGTTCTATTTCTCGACCGCTGATTGGCTCTTTTTTCTCGATCGCTGATTGGTCCACATGGAACTGCCCATCTTTCCCAGGTTCATGTAGAATCCCCCTTTTTGTGCTCAAGCTCTGACTATAGCGATACCGCAACATTGTCTCATTGGACATTGGACCGTCTGACCTGGAGGTCACCCTTTGACCTTTTCACCCGCGTCCGCGCGCGCGCGCGCACACTACCGGGAATGACGCGCACTTCCGGAGAACGCGCGCGCGCGCTGCGGCCGGGGCGGGCGGGGCGGGAAAACACCCCGGCGGTTGAACATTGCAACTCTTGTATGTTTGGAGGTAGTGTTTAGTGAAAACCCGGAAGTGACGTTACAACCCACGTCACCTGCGTATATACTCCTGTAAAATAGAGCCGATTTTATTTCTTTGGAAGGGACAAGGTGAATTGCGCTTTTTATACTACTAAACTGTGATGTAGATTACATCTTACATAGGCCTTAAGGCCGTGATATGCCTATGAAGTATTCTGGGGCATGGTCAATACTTTCCAATTTTCCCTTCGTCTACTACTCGCCGATTTTTTGATTTTTTTATTATTTATTTATTTATTTATTTATTTATTTCCTCGAGAGCTTTAAAATAAGACCTCACTCTACCCCATCGGGCCACTAGTGCTCCAACATGTCCACCCCGTATGGATTGATACATACCAATATCCCAGTATATGAGTGTATATGGGTCTATATGGATCTATATGGATCTATATACAAGCCTACGCGGTACTTTCAAATTTTTTTCCATCGTATTCTACATGATCAACCTCATAGCTCATAGTAAAAGCCATAAAAAAAAAACCCGATCACCCCTATATCCATTCAGGCTAAATATAGCGGACATGATCTTCGAATTGGTCTAGTCCGAGTTGTCTCCCTTGCACCAAAGCGAATAGATGGCGCTGTGGTTTGAACGACTTTATTATCCGGGGAAATTTTGGTGTTCAGTAGCCATTTTGTGTTTTCTGAGCGGGAGAACATTCTCTGTTGCAGTGTATAACGGAACTTTGTTCCATTTCGGTATCCACTGAGATGAATAATGTGATCTGCATCATGCATCGCCTGCATGTCACACGTAGACTGAAATCGAGGGAGTGTGCTGTGTTCCAGCGGACGCATCAATTTGTGTGATATCCGACAGGAAACGTGAAAATTGATATTCTTTCACAGATTTCGAAGTGTATAGGCCTACAGTTCTGGTGAGAATGAACGCAGCCTTTATGATCAGCGATTGAACGATAATGTAGGCCACCGAACAGGTTTTGTGGAATCAACATTGTGTAACGACTGGAGGGATTTTATCGGACATGTGCAGTACGGAACGCTTATCGTGGCAGTCCGTATAATTTGTCAATTTCGAACAGGTTTTGTGGAATCAACATTGTGTAACGACTGGAGGGATTTTATCGGACATGTGCAGTACGGAACGCTTATCGTGGCAGTCCGTATAATTTGTCAATTTTTGTGTTTGGCACGACAACAGTGAAAGCTGATGGAAGTGAAATTCTACTCCACGGGGAACGGTAACGAATGAATGGAATATCTTACCAAACTCTCAGGTAGGATGTGGGTTTCAGGAGTTCACCGGGGTGTGACAATTTCTTTATAATGATTTGTGATAAAAGCGGGTAAAACCTAATGTCAAAATCTCCTTGAAGGTCACGGAGATGTCGATTTATTGCTGATCAGCTGATTTCCAGGACAGACAGACATTATTTCGGCTCTTTTCTCTTCGAAATTCTTGTAATTTGCTCAATACAAATAAATATTTAAATTGACTCTGAGTTTTCTGTTGGCATTATTTCAGACTGGAGGATGTTCACAATGAGTTGGTGCAGGGTAGTTCTGGGGTTCAGGTGCGACTAAGGGGGTGATTCTATCATCTAATCGGGATTCATCGTGTACCAAATTCATGATACTGTCGAGGCGTTGTACTTGATTATCATGATTTGTGAACAAATCTGATGTGTTGTCAATATCCATGAGTTGCGCCAAGGGTAAATCCATGACTGAGCACTCAGAGATTAATTGTGAATAATTAAAAAAAATGTGGTATTTATAGTGTAAGACACGCGCGCATGCGCAGCGAAAACACACTGGTTGTATCGTGTGCTACGCTGCTGAAGAAAAAATATATGTGTGTTTGTTTAACAATTATAAACAGCTTTTCATTTTACAATCAATGTCAGGACACCTGTAAATTTTATTACAAGTTAAACTCAGGTCATTCATTAGTGTTATATTTAAAATTTTAACAACCTAACGTTAGAATAGAGGATTATTTTTATTAATTTTAGGCATTTTAAAAATCATAAAGTTAGTGTACGGTAGTGTAAAACCCAGGTACATTGGAAAATAATTTAATTTTCCTGGCTAAAAAAATACGTGTACACTATGGATTAGTGTTATCATAATTCCGAGAAAATTGTAACGGATTTATGAAAAAAAATAAGAAATTTTTATGCTTGAACAATGATAACAAAGTACACTTGGCGGCCATGTTGCACTCAGTGACACTGGGGGCCATCTTTACCCACCTCCCACATCATGACACTCGCGGCCATCTTTTCCCACCTCCCACATCATGACACTCGCGGCCATCTTTTCCCACCTCCCACAGACCACTAAAAGTATAAATACGTGTATATTGTAACAGTTATTCACCCATACAATCATGAATTCAACAAGACGTGAGCTGTTTACACAGCATCCCGTTAGGGACCCGAGAAATGCCGCTACACAACACCCAGAGCTGGTTAGCGTTCTGGAAAATGATGGAATGAGGGTAACCACCAGTTTTTCAAAAGGGAATTGGAAGACGAAGAAAATGCCCAATTGGAAAGACTAAGGGATGAATATGACGCAGAAATAGGCACGATGGAAACCCTACAAGAACCTGATAATGACTCAACTGATGAGGAACTACAAGATGAACTGCCATGGTTAAATAGTAGACGTGGACCCACGACAACGCCTGGTGAAATTCCAATGATTTCAACTACCGCCGAAACTCCACCACAACAATGCTGTGGGTGTAAAGCCCAGGTAACCCACCTGAACAACTTGATTAATGAACTGAAAGAAGACGCGATTAAAATGGGCGAGGAGCTTGACAGACAATACGAACAACTGGATAAAGAGCACAAAATATCACGCTGTAGCATATGTACAGATGACCAAAGCCAGTTTGCTGTTTTACCATGCGGTCATTTATGTCTATGTGCAGGTTGTTGGGTGACACTCACGTGTGTAGGAGACATGTGTCATTGCACTGAGGCCGGCGAGAACCATCTCAAAATAAAATGTCCAATTTGTCGGAAACATGTAGCAGGAATAAAGAAAATATACCGTGCGTAAGTGTGGTGGTGAAGTAACACTAACGGCCCTTTTCAGGGCCAACCATCTTTCCCGGAAGAGGAATTTCTAACTTTGCACAAAAATTAACATCAGACCCCATCATTGTTATGCCCCAAGAAAAAAAATTCAATTTTTTCAATTTTTTAACAATTAAATATTGAAAAAACGGAAAAAGGGGAATTAGAAGGGGGGGACAAGGGGGAGGGAAGGTTGATGGAATGGCCAAAATTTTTTTTTTATTTTAAAAACAAGGAAAAAAAGATTAAAATGGAACCCAAAAAAAACTTTTTCATTTTCTATGTTTTTTAACAATTAAATATTGAAATTAAGAAAGGGGAGGGGTGAATTGGAGGGGGGGACAGGGGAGGAGGGAAGGTGGATGGAACAGCCAATCTAGGGAAGCCCCTAATGGGCCAATGGGGTCGAGTGAGGTATCAAATTGAAGGTGAGGAGAAGGGCTATCTGATGCACTGGGTATGGGATTGAACTATCGGCATTCTGCGCATGCGCGGCAGTGAAGGGTGTAAATTATCACCCTATAGCAAAAAAATTGTTTTAAAAATGAGCCAATGGGGTCGAGTGAGGTATCAAATTGAAGGTAAGGAGAAGGGCTATCTGATGCACTGGGTATGGGATTGAAATATCGGCATTCTGCGCATGCGCGGCAGTGAAGGGTGTAAATTATCACCCTATAGCAAAAAATTGTTTTAAAAATGGGCCAATGGGGTCGAGTGAGGTATCAAATTGAAGGTAAGGAGAAGGGCTATCTGATGCACTGGGTGGAAGATTGAATTAGGGTGATTCTGCGCATGCGCGACGGTCTAAAGGTATGAAAATACACGTATTGGAACTATAATGGTGACGGTGGAAACAATGGCGTATGGTAGCCCAGTGACGTTGATAAATGGCCCTGACACGCTCATCTTCAGGCAAGACTTCAACCGGAAGTGCGGCTGCATCCAAGGGAAAATATTCTCCACGTCTCATGCTTTTCGTCTCATACAAGCGGATAGGCAGGCAGGTAGGAGGGCTGGCGGGCTGGCTGGCTGATCAAGTCAGGTCAGGTAAGTCAGATTGAATACACCCCTTTCCCTAAAAATCAACTCCTTTTATACATTTTACTACTGGCGGCCATCTTTTCCCACCTCCCACATGGCGGCCATCTTTTCCCACCTCCCACATGGCGGCCATCTTTTCCCACCTCCCACATGGCGGCCATCTTTTCCCACCTCCCACATGGCGGCCATCTTTTCCCACCTCCCACATGGCGGCCATCTTTTCCCACCTCCCACATGGCGGCCATCTTTTCCCACCTCCCACATGGCGGCCATCTTTTCCCACCTCCCACATGGCGGCCATCTTTTCCCACCTCCCATCTTTTCCCACATGGCGGCCATCTTTTCCCACATGGCGGCCATCTTTTCCCACATGGCGGCCATCTTTTCCCACATGGCGGCCATCTTTTCCCACCTCCCACATGGCGGCCATCTTTTCCCACCTCCCACATGGCGGCCATCTTTTCCCACCTCCCACATGGCGGCCATCTTTTCCCACCTCCCACATCTTGGCGGCCATCTTTTCCCACCTCCCACATGGCGGCCATCTTTTCCCACCTCCCACACATCACACATGCGCACACCGCCCCAATACCGCCACAAAACCTACACTTATGACGTCACACCAGGTTCTGCGCATGCGCAGTGAGGCGCTATTTGTTCAATTCGGGTATTGTATACTACTTCAGTCGCTATAATGACGAGAAGGATTTCGGAGAATGGGAGCCGCTGCTGAAATTCCTCTTCGAGCAAGTTGTTTCGAGGCTTTTCATGTTTTGTTCTTTCCTCTGCACCATGACGTTAGCTTTTATAGCGGGATTTCGTGCTTGGAAGATATTCAATCCATTCAGTCGTCCCAAAAGTTATCTTTTCGTCGGGTTTTTTGTCTTATCGGACACTGTTGCTTTTCTGCTCGCAGTGCTTTTACAATTACCGAATATTAGAGAATCGGCAACCGATCCAGATAACTCTACAGTAAGCAGCTTCGAGTTTGACAACACGGCGAACCTGTCTATCCAAGACATTTCAATGGCAGACGCAACAGTGGCTCTGGGAACGGGGATGGAATCTGCGAACATCAGCTCTTCCGGAACATCCAAATCTTTTCTGTCAGACAAACCTATCGCTATTCTCACGTTCAGCTATAATCCTAACTGTCGTCTTCTACTCACTCATTTGCATTAAACTGAGATATGAATTTCTGAAGAGTAATTTCGGCGAAGGGAGCCGAAAACAGGAGTTTTTACGCCGACAAGTGAAGCATCAGATTACCCACGTTGTTCTCATAGCCATTATGGTAATAACATTGTCGCCCCTTATGTTATTTGCTTTGATCGGTGCCGAACCGGGATCTCGGACGCTCCGTTTCCTGATAGCAGTAAGCGAGGTGAGTAGTGTTGTAAACCCGTACGTGTACTGTCTTCTCCTTCCGGCCAATAAACTCCAAGTTATAAAGATTTGCAGCTGCATTATTCGTTCTAGGAACAAAGACGTTCCAAGAACAGTACGATAACTAATCTATCAACTATCATCTCTCGGCAATCACGAACTTGAATAATCAATAAAGTTTGCTTGAGATCCTGGTTGAAAGCCAAATTACAGGTACAGATGTATGAAGATCAGCCACTATTATTGAGATACACCGTTACCACTGAATACATGGCAGTGTGACTAACGTCACAGGACCTAGCAAGTAGGACAGGCATTAGGACTCCAACGCGAACTGAACTCTCGGAAATCCCCCCCCCCCACCCCTCCAAGTTGAAATCCTTGCCTATATTAAGATGGGCACTGCCCAAGTCAGAATCACCAGTGATTTTCATCAACAATCACCAGGAATTTTCATCAAAAGTAAGTCAGCTGGTAACAGTCCCCTAATGCACCTTCATGCCAAAAATCAAGGTTCTCCTTATTTTGCCGACGAAAGGATTCGGATGGACTGACTCACTCAATGAATCACTCAGTACCGGACAATTGGCAAATGAGAGCCTACTTCGTAGGAATATGGTGAAATATTTGCGCCGAAGTCTGAAGTTTCCAGTGTTCCAAATCAAATGTTGGAATAGATAACGACAAAAACATGTCCTTGTGGTTACTTGGTGGATAGCGGCGACCGTTACATCCCTGAAGGTCGAAATACTCGTGTTGGGACCAAAGATTTGTGACATTTAGATATGAGTGTGTGTGACTTGGTAACAAGGATACCTGTAATCGTCGTAGATTGGACTTTCCAGTCTACAAGTTTTATCTTTGTTGTCTTGAAGTGAATATTAACAAGAACAGTACTGGACGTATATATCCGTAAGTAGTAGGGAGTGCGTAAATTCGGCCCCCTTTCACCCGGATGTAAAAATGACGTCACTTCCGGTTTATGGGTAGCGCCATCTATACACTCTGGACGCAAGGGAGACAACTCGGGCTAATGAGGAGGTGTGCGCAGGAGTGTTCTGCGGCGGTGTCTGCCTTCTGGTTCAAGATGGCGGCACGTCCGGTGTCGAAAACTGGCCATTTTGTCGGAATGTGGTCATCTAGTGTCGAAAACTGGGCCCGGTATGGGTCCCGCTAGACGTTTTGGGGTCTAGGTGGGCCACTAGTGGTCCGATGGAGTCGTATGAGGTATCAACGTGAAGCATTCGTGAAGGAGCATCCGAGGGGATGAGTGTGACGTGGAACTGACCTCATTTTGCGCATGCGCAGACAGGGAATTGTGGGAAACGGGTATGGAAATAGACGTTTTGGGATCTAGGGGAGCCCCTAATGGGCCGATGGAGTTGTATGAGGTATCAATGTGAAGCCTATGTGAAGGGGCATCCAGTCATGGGCGGGTGCATGTAAAATTTTTCCTGAAAAAAAAAACGGAATACGGACTTTACCCCTAAAATAGGGGAAAATGCCTATCAACTCTAGCCAAAAGGGCTAATATCGGTCGCCGGGCTTAACGGGGCTTGCCTATCAAGTCAATGGGGTGGGTGCATGTAAAAAAAATTCCTGAAAAAAAGCGGAAAACGGACTTTATCCTAAATTACGGAAAATGCCTATATGGGGTATGGGGGGTATAGGACCATCCTGGGAAACCTACTTCTCGACATTTGCGGTATAGGTTGTGGGGTCTCGTTTTCTTAGTCTCGTCAAGACAAACATGATAGGAAGTGTCGCGGAGCGAATCGTTGAAATTTTTGGAAAAAGTTCAGGGAGACCCATATAGTCCCATACTAGGGGTATAGGACCAATGTTTGCCCCACTGGGAAACCTACTTCTAGACATTTGCGGTATGGTTGTTTGGATTTGTTTTCTTAGTCTCGTCAAGACAAACATGATAGGAAGTGTCCCGGCACGAAACGGTGAAATTTTTGAAAAAAGTCACCGAGGCCTAAGTAGGCCCATAGGCCTATACTGCATGGCTATGGGTGTATAGGTCCATACGGGGTGGACGTTTTGGGATCTAGGTGGGCCACTAATCGTCCGATGGGGCCGAGTGAGGTATCAATGTGAAGCCTATGTGAGGGGGCAACCGATGGGATGGATGTGGGGTAGGAATATCGTCATTCTGCGCATGCGCAATAGACAAAGTGTATGGAAATAGACGTTTTGGGATCTAGGGGAGCCACTCGTGGGCCGATGTGATCGAGTGAGGTATCAATGTGAAGCCTATGTGAGGGGGGCATCTGATGGGGTGAGCGCGGGGTTGAAATATCGCCACTCTGCGCGTGCGCAGTGGACAAAGGGTATGGACATAAACGTGTTGGGGTCTAGGTGGGCCACTAGTGGGCCGATGGGATCGAGTGAGGTATCCATGTGAAGCCTATGTGAGGGAGTTAGACTAGGGTGTCGTTTCCATTCTGCTGCGCAGGTCACGTGGGTTGTGACGGTTTTACTAAAACTACCTCCAAATCCAGAAGAGTTCCAATGTTCCCCTTAGACATCCGGATGTTCAACCTCCGGGGTTTTTTCCCGGCCCCCCGGCGCGCGCGCGTGGATTCTCTGGCCGCAGCGCACGCGCGCGCGGGGGTGATCTGATGCCGCAGCGCGCGCGCGCGTCATCACCGGCAGTGCGCGGATGAATGTCGGGTGAAAAGGTCAAAGGTCACATCCAGGTCAAACGGTCCAAGGTCTCCCTTTCGGCAAGGTTCGGAAACAATGTTGCGGCATCGATATACAGAGCTTGAACCCCAAAAGGGGATTGTAAATTAACCTGGGAAGGATGGGCAGTTCCATTTGGACCAATCAGCGGTCGAGAAAAAGAGCCAATGAGCGATCGATAAAAGAACCAGTGGGCGGGTACTAGAATTTCGCTCACGTCTACGCCTACATCCGGGTACTGAGATGCTTTCGCCTACGTCCGCGCCTACATCCGGGTTCTTGTACACCCGGTAATGTTTTCTGGACATTGATGGGTTACCTTTGGCTCCAATCTAGGCCACTGATTGGCTATTCATGGACATGCTCATATAGAAAACACACAAGACAGGGTTTTTTGGTGAGATCTCATTTTGTTTTTTATTCAGTACCAACAACAACGTGAGAACAACCACGTGAAAACTGAAGCCCAGAACAAGGGGCTTGTACATTTAAAGAACTGAAGCCCAGAACAGGGGGCTTGTACATTGAAAGAACTGAAGCCCAGAACAGGGGGCTTGTAAACTTAAGCCGAGAACAGAGGGCGTGTGTACATTGAAAGAACTTAAGCCCAGAACGGGACTTGTACATTGAAATGATGGGCGGCCCAGTCATATACGAGTACATCGCGGTCCTCGGCCTTGGGGTACTCGTCAAACATCTGTACGATGGTAGATAAGGGTCTTCCCCGGCATCGATGGTACAGGTAAAACAAGCAATATTGTCCGCACACGCTACTGGTCAGGCTTTGCAACGTTTGACTGTTCCAACACCACGTCTCTGTGCCTTGATCCATGAAGTCTGTTAAATCGGGATGGAGGGGTGGCAGGCCGTACGGGTCAAAGTATTCGCCCTGCTGTTCTGTCAAGTACACGGCCACCCAATGTTCACCGGGCCGATCCATCGGGTCCGTGTTGAGAACGTATGCAGCAGGATACACACGGTCTAATGGGAACACATCTCGGGCGAACACCCCTTGAAAGACCATACGTGTCCCTGGGTCATTCTCCAGCACGGTGGTTATCTGGTCTGTATCCATGTTAGGTGGAAAAGTCACACAGGACGTTGCGCGCCTTGTCCACTTGAATGATGTTGTCAAACTCGGCGTAGCAGATCACATTGACGGTGGTCGCGAGGGCTCGTGCAAAGTGGATTTCCAACCGTAAATTGCCTTGCTTGGCCAGGGCCAGCTGATGGTCGTTCTCTAAGGTGGAGGTCAGATCGAAACAGAACAACGTGTATCCGTTCCCGTAGTCCTCCCGACTGATGAAATTCCCTTCGTCCTGGTTGATTTGACCGGTGGCTGAAAACAAGCTCTGATAGACTCGAATGAAATTCCTGCGCCCAAAGTTCGGTGTTAAGGCCGTGGCTGGCACCTGTTGTCCATCCACATGCAGGGCCACAAAATTGATGCCGAAATGTTTAAAGTTAAACGGATTCTCTGGGTAGGCTCCGCTGAAACTGGTATTTTCCACACAGGCCAGGATCAATCGCTTGGGTAGTTCCCCCAGGAACAGGTTTTCTTTGTTGGCGCTCATATTTCCAGCAGGCACAGAGAACACTTTGGTTTGTACACGTCGGATAGGGTACTGGGCTGGTTTTGTTTCCAAGGCTTTCATGTGTCCCAATTGAACGGCTGGATTCGGTTTCACTTTTCGGACATACAGGACTGCGTCTTGGATGACAATCTTATAGTCAGCTGCATGCCCCTCTACGTTAGTGGCCATCAAGGCGAAGGTCGGAGCGCCCGTATCAGTCGGATTTTGATGGGGATCTTGTTCAAGAGGTACCGGTCTTGCATGAACATGTCTGCGTGCAGTCGACCCATGAGATCCACCGAGGCACTGTTCGCAGTGAAAGCCTTCCGTTTGTTATATCCCACATTGTCCACCGTGTCCATGTGCTCGGGTGTGTCCTGGTAGAATAAAGCGGCTGTCAGCTGAGATTTTTTAGCCTCTCGGCCATACGACAACAGTGTCTCGATGTAGGCTCGATAGGGGTACGTGTTGGTCGAGTCACTGATGAGTTTGTCGCTGAGAAAAATATCCAACTGTTGAAACATCGAGTGCAGCCAGAGATTCGTCGGGCCCACCGTTGCAGCTTGGATGATTCTGGTGCCATCCCCATTGACCACCTTGGCTTTCACATACAAGTATGTATGGGCTAAATCCACATAGGCCGTATCCGCATTACTGATGGTGAACTCGATGGGCCCTGTTTCCTTGATGCTGGAGAGCGGGAGATGCTCCACCCATAATCCTTGTTCGGCACTGGTCTGTGTGGGCGGCACGGTCCACAAATCAAATTCACTGTTGGTGGAGGGGCAGGACTCGGCGTGGATCAAGGACATGTTTTAAGAAAAGATATCCTGGGTCTTCGATGTCCGTCGTCGCTGCGTCGGTCGTCGACTGGTGCGTGGTCTCGGTTGGGCAGCTCTTTTATTCCCTACGGTGCGTTGTGCTTTGGCCACCAAGACGCCTCCCGCTTCTTTAGCCCGCCGTTTCAAGGTTTCTTTGGTTGCCGTACCCCCCAAGACATCACCGGCCACTTGCAATCCACTGCGTACCGCTTGTTTGCCGATTGCTTTCACCCCACGCGTCACCAAGGGCAGGAACGTTTTGACGATGCTGCCGAGTATGTTCCCCAGCCCATGTCCTCGTTGCATGCGTGCACCGCTAAAGACCGGAAAGCCACCCCCGGCATGTTGGGCATAATAGTCCATATAGCTGAGGTAGGTAAGGTACTTTCATTATGCAAAGTGGGGAGCACGTGCTTGTCGAAAATGAAGTGTCAGCACCACTTTCCCGCGTTCGAATGCCACCGGTCGTCCCGTGACATCTCTTATATCCACCGTGATCGTGTTGATGTCGGTTTGTCGTACGGGCAGGTAGAGCATGTGGGTGAAACTGTCGGTGACTTGATCTCCATACGCCTTTTTAATGGGGACCACCCGTAACAGAGGTGTGTTGATATCGCCCACGATGTGGTTGTCCACCACGTCCGAGTAGACGTAGAGTCCGTACATACCCGACTTCATATCCATCGGGATCTCGCCTTGGTGGGCGGTGGGACCAGCGAACGTCCGTAGATCGAAACCCAGCATTTGCTGTAGGATGGGACTCAGTACGACACTCGCGTTGGCGGTGACGATAAGCTGTGCCTTGTCGTTGTGTGCGTTGTAATCGAAGTCCACGTGATTCTTGAAGGGAAAGGATTTGATGGGTTTTGAAGTATTCGTGACCTCCCGTAGAGCCTTATAATGCAACAGTCTTGACAGCCTACCCATGAACTCCTTGGGAGTATCGTATTGGCCTTCGTGGAGGGTGAGTCGGGTGTCTTTTCCTTCGTAGGTCACCTCGTACCACACTTCATTGGCTCGCACGTTGTACCACGAGTAAGGGTATTGGATATCCACGAGGCCACATTCCCAGCGCCCAGGTAAATGCAACGGTTGCGGTAACTGGGTCACGTACTTGGCCAAGGTGTTGTCAGGAAACACATCCAGCGAACTGTTACTGGGTAGGGTGAGGTAAAACATGGCGACTGAGCTGTCCTGCTGCTGCTGCTGTTGGTTTTAATAGGTGTTCCAGGCCTTGGGCGGGTGTGTCCGGCGTCGTGTTCGTCGCGTTAACTTGCTGCGTGTCACGGCTCTGGAGATGTGGGGTGTCCTGATCAAGGATGGTTTTTTAAAGGTCTGAAAAGAAGGTGCCCGTTGTGGTGGTGGTGTTTGGGGGGGTGACTCCGGTTCCCATTCGGATTCCCAAGAAGGTAGTGGGCCATTCGGCGATTGCTGGGTTCGCTGCATAAAGGCCCAGCGGTGGGGGTTCCCCACCAATTCCTGTGGTACATGCATGTCTTTCAAGCCTTGAGCGAAGACCTCCCATCCTCGAGGATCCGTGTGCGACCTGCGTTTACGCATCAGGTCATTCACTAAATCCGTCATGTGCGTCCCGGGGACCACCTGATTCTGTACCATTAGTTCGCCTTTATCATTCCAAGTCATGTTAGGATTCTGTTTCATCCGTTGTAATACCAGGCCAGCTTGTTTCTTGAACGATGCAGGTACACTCTTCAGCACTTCGTCTTCCACCCACTGTGGGGCTGTGGGTGGTACCCCTGGTAATGGCGGCTGTTGGAGCGGTGCTGGGGTCGGCGGTGTGTCACGTGGTGGTGGTGGTGGGGTAGAGAGGGTTTTGTATTGGTCCATGAACGTCATGAAGCGTCTCATTGTACCGTTGTACCTTCTCACTGTCGCTTAACCCCGGTCTCTGTAAGATCTGTTGCATCTCTCCATCGAGGGTGTTTATGATCTTCACCGTAGGTGGGTCAGGGTAGGGGGATTGCAGGTTTTGAAGGAACCGTGGTTCGACGAGGACCATTTTTTTCGTGTGGTTCATTGTTGTCCACCCAATACTGGGCCCAACACGGAAGCGGCCAACGGTGCTAAGATGGCACCGAGAAAGCCGCCTTTCTGTAACACCTTTTTCTTTTGTGTTTGAGGGACCCGCTTCTGGACTAAGGTTCGGAGACCTGTCTTATGCTTGTCCAACTTGGTCTTCTGAGCCGGAGTCAGTGGTACGTTGCCTTTTAACAGGTTGTACCCGATCTCGCACAGACAGCGTGCAAGGTCAGGGTCCGCACCGCGTACAATGGTTCGGCCCAACTCGGGTGGGGCCGTCTTCAATACACGGAGCGTCGGGGCGTGCTTCCGTACTCGCGCAGACATCATGTACAACTAATGCCACAACCCACAACTCTGCCCTTTTTATCCACCTCAGAGAACAAAGACAAAGTCAACCATGCTGTGGTATTCATTCTTTTTATTATCCCCATCATCAAACACACACTCCAGCTGGGGGAGCCACTGTGGGTGTGTTTACATTATTTTTGCAAGTACACGTGGTGGGTCTCCGAGAAAGATGCCGGTCCGTAGTCGAAGGTGGTCGGGGGTGGCTTGCTTGAGGTCGAAGAGCATATACCCGTGCTGAGGGGTTGTGGCATCTTTAAAGGCTTCCAACGCAAACGGTGTGCGGCCGGGACACATCTGTGTTTTATAGACCATGTCACACATGCGCGCCTAGACGTCGGGTGTAGTCCGTGATACGTACTATTCTGATGGGTTAGTCCAAAAAAGAGAGCAACAACAACAACACAGATTACAGATCAATCCTTTTATTATGCGTGAACATCATAGGAATGCATGTACTGACCTGTCTGTGAGGGTTTTCCACAATGGCGTTCACCTTCGGGTCTTTCCGGTCAACGTATCCGCCATTATCCGCTATTTTCCCACAATGGCGGATAATGGCGGTCACCTTTGGGTCTTTCCGGTCAACGTATCCGCCATTATCCGCCATTTTCCCACAATTGTGGATAATGGCGGTCACCTTCGGGTCTTTCCGGTCAACTGTCACCTCCATTGTCCACCGCCATTACATCTTCACGGACTTCATGGCCTCTTCGGGATGCACACCGCCATTACATCTCCGCCATTGTGGGGAAAAATCCCAGTACATGACAGACACAGACAAGTCTGGACATGTCCAAAGGTCACGCCCCATTCACCCAAACCGGAAGTGACGTCATACACTTGCGCAGACCCACCAAACCACGTGAATGTTAGTCCAGGTGGATGCTCCCCCACATAGGATTCACATGGATACCTCACTCGACACAATAGGCCCATGAGGGGCCCACATAGACCACAAAAACGTCTATTTCCATAGCCTTTGGCTACCGCGCATGCGCAGAATGACCCTATTTCTACCCCACATCCACGCCGTCAGATGCTCCATTACATAGGCTTCACATGGATACCTCACACGACCCATTCGAACCGTGAATAGCCCATCTCTAACCCAAACACACCCACACACACACCCAAAAATGCCTGCTTTCTATACTACGGCCAGGCTGCGCATGCGCAGAATGACCCTAATTCTACCCTACATCCACGCCATCAGATGCCTCCTCACATAGGCTTCACATTGATACCTCACACGACCCATTCGAACCGTGAATAGCCCATCTCTAACCCAAACACACCCACACACCCCCCCAAAATGCCTGCTTTCTATATTACGGCCAGGCTGCGCATGCGCAGAGTATTGACAACGTACGAACCATTAGTGTAGTCAAGTGCTCCTGCATGAGAGCTTCACATGGATACCTCACTCGACCCCATCGGACCATTAGTGGCCCATCTAGATCCCAAAACGTCCACTCCGTATGGACCTATACACCCATAGCCATGCAGTATAGGCCTATATGGGCCTACCCAGGCCTCGGTGACTTTTTTCAAAAATTTCACCGTTTCGTGCCGGGACACTTCCTATCATGTTTGTCTTGACGAGACTAAGAAAACAAATCCAAACAACCATACCGCAAATGTCTAGAAGTAGGATTCCCAGTGGGGCAAACATTGGTCCTATACCCCTAGTATGGGACTATATGGGTCTCCCTGAACTTTACATGCACCCACCCATGACTGGATGCCCCTTCACATAGGCTTCACATTGATACCTCATACAACTCCATCGGCCCATTAGGGGCTCCCCTAGATGCCAAAACGTCTATTTCCATACCCTTTGTCTACTGCGCATGCGCAGAATTAGGTCAGTTCCACGTCACACTCATCCCCTCGGATGCTCCTTCACGAATGCTTCACATTGATACCTCATACGACTCCATCGGAACACTAGTGGCCCACCTAGGCCCCAAAACGTCTAGCGGGACCCATACCGGGTCCAGTTTTCGACACTAGATGACCACATTCCGACAAAATGGCTAGTTTTCGACACCGGACGTGCCGCCATCTTGAACCAGAAGGCAGACGCCGCCGCAGAACACTCCTGCGCACACCTCCTGATTAGTCCGAGTTGTCTCCCTTGCGTCCAGAGTGTATAGATGGCGCTACCCATAAACCGGAAGTGACGCCATTTTTACATCCGGGTGAAAGGGGGCCGAATTTACGCACTCCCTACTACTTCCGTATATCCCATTCCCAAACTGTGTTGTTGAAGCTAGAAATACATATGTAAAATACTGGTTCATACCATTCGATAAACACATTTTGGGTTATTCCCACCTTTATCTTTTTACAATCAAATTTGCGAGTAAATAAACCCACCACATGCAAAAGGAATTGCGGGGTTATATGAAAAACAAAAATGTTGAGGAAATGAATCCGATTAGAGAAGCTATGAACTTCTGACACTTTAGACCTACACAGGTAATATAAGCTGCCAGAATGTGGAGGAGCTGATGGCAGCGATTCTATTTGCGTCTCATTAACAACGTATACGACTGAAAACTCTGTGACTGACTCAAAGTTGGTTATCTAGTATAATCAATGCATGGTTCCAATGGAACCAAGTTTACCACATTCATATAGGCCCAAGTGGCAGCGTTCGGACTATATCTGGAATGCCTGGAACGTTGATTGATTGATTGATTGGATTGAAATTGAACTTTTTGGACCGCATCTCATACGGATTTCTTGGGCCATGAACGCAATACTCGATGTACATATTTCTTTGTTCGATTCACATACAAGCACCCTAGTTAAAACAAATCACAAAAAGAAAAGAAAGTTAAAAAAAAATGTATAGAGTGAAGAATACTGAATACAGGTTCGTCTACATGTATCTGTCATTGGGTTTATAAAATACCGCCTAGGTTTAGTTTGTTGCACAAGTGGTCGTGTGGTCGTTTGCTTTTACTTTTTGGTGTATTTAACCCAAGTTTTGAGCATGTTCTTAACCCAGAACGAAACAGAGATAAAGTTTTTAAGGCAGTTGCTAATTTTATGTTACGCACTCGCCGATTTAGGCAATAACAACATTTTCATAATTTAAAGTACCTCATGTTTATATATGTATATATATATGTGATATACTTATTGATATTGTCTATATTATATTGGCCTTTTTAATGAGTTTTTAACTTTTTATTGAATTGGGTCGTTGTGACATTTATACAAGTACTTGCTGTTGATATTTATGTACCTCTCCTCTTCGAAATCTTCTAACCTGCCTCGCCATCTAATAATAATACTATCTGTGGAAGCTCTCTCTGCCTCATACTTCATCATCTTGCACAGATATTCAACTCTATACTATTTATATAATCCTGAAAATGAAAAGTTTAAAAAAAAGAGCAAACTCAATTGTCTTCGAATTTATTTTGATAAGATTAGTCATCATTCATACATGCAGCGTTAAGCTGTCATATATATATATGTGTGTACATAGTTAATACAATGTAATCAAGATTTATGCATGGTATCGTACTGTTAAAGGTGTAATCAGCTAAAATAATTCGATTTATATCCAAAGTGGAAATTAAAGCGTGTTAATTTAATTAGTCGTCTAAGTTTAGAACTCTTAAGAATCAACGTGCTGCTCCTTGACATTTATAATTTTCAAAGAACTTTAAATTTTGCATGGTGTCAAATTGCATAATAGTTGGTAACTGTGTTCCGAGACTCACTATCGTACTATTAAAGATTTAATCGGCTAAAATAATTCGATTGATATCCAAAGTGGAAGTTAAAATGTGTCAATTTTAATTGGTCGTCTAGTTTAGAGTCAACGTGCTGCTCCTTGACATTTATAATATTCAAAGAACTTTAAATTTTTCATGATGTCAAATTTCATATTAGTTGGTAACTGTGTGACGAGACTTATTTGCATATGCTAACGTCATAAAATATTGGCGTTGTCGAGCCTGGATATATGAAACAACTATTATTGAGTTTTATACGGACAAAAATTAGGGCGTCATATATTATTAATATCACCGAGAAATGTAGTCATTTCGTAGACTTCTCTTTGTTGTAGAGGCTACAAAAGAGAATCTCTAAACTAGACGACTAATTAAAATGAACAGACTTTAGTTCAAATAATCACTGGTCCCAAGTGCGAAAAAATTTGATGGTTGATTTGATAGTTGAAACTACATGGAATAATAAAGAATTTAATATCATCTGTTTGTAGATTTTTGTGTCATTTTTTTTGTATGAATATATGTTTTTAGGGCGTCACATGCTAAATGAAGATACCAACTGTGGCGCTCACCCAACAAATCAGTTATGAAAACATCAAAATAAATGGCTATGGAATATGTGTCGTTTTGTAATAGTCAGGCATGATAGTAGTAGTAAAAGAGCACGTAGACGTCCGTTGACCTTTGAGGATTCTCGGTAGCCGAGTGGTCGAAGGCACTTCGCTGGTGACCGCTAGCCTTACACCGCTGAATCGGCACGGGTTCGAACCCTAGCTGGTGGATGTATGCCAGTAACTTGTCGACAGGCGGTGGTTCTCTCTGGGTACTCCGGTTTCCTCCACCAATCAAACTGGCTGTCACCATTTTAGTGAAATAACATTGAGTGTGACCCTAAACCATATCCCCCTCGTTGACCTTTGACCTCTGGCCTTTGCGGCGGGATCAAATGTCATTGAGTGCGATTCCGGTCACGTGACCAAAATGACTTTTCACCCTATGCCACTTCTGGTTACGAAGTCCATTCCGGTTGACCTTTGCTAGAGTTCAACCCTACCTTAAATACTCCCCAATCACTTCAAAGTTATATGCATAGCATGATATACATGTCGGTATACGAAGCTATGTGATCGCTATATTATCACTCCCACTCCTACTCCTCCTCCTACAGAAACCTAAACACACAAATACACACACACACAGAGGTAACATTACGAGGTAGACAGACTGAACATGGCCTCCACCTCCCCAAAAACTGCCACCTCAAATGCCCTTTCTCTACTACTCTATGAGTATATCCAGTCTGACTCTACTCCACGGGCGCTCCAAAATGACACACCGTACGTCCCATTTGCACCAGGGATGGTCCATTTAGGCCTCAACATGCCCACGCAAATGCCCTTTTTCTATACTACTACCCGACTGCACATGAGCAGAATGGTGAATCTGAACAAAATCACCACACCAGTCGGAGTCTACCCCATGAGCGCTTCAAAATTCTTTTTCTACTACTCCACGATTGCTCATGCGCAGATTAACGGAATTTCCAGAACAATTCGTCCAAGTCCGATTCTCCTCACGAGCGTTTCAAGAGTGACATCTCACACGGCCTATTTGGACCACGGATGGTCCGTATAGACTTCAGACCATCCTTTCAAATGCCCTTTTTTTATATCCCCACGACTACTTATGCGCAAACTAAGCAGTTGCAGTTCCACTACAAACCAGTCCAGTCGGACTCTGTTCCACGAGCGCTCCAATATGACACCCAACACGACCCATTTGGACCGCGGATGCTTCATCTCTACACCAAAACGCCCACTCAAATGACCTTTTTCTACTACTCTCCAACTGTGCATGTGCCGGTTTACGGTATTTCCACCACAAACCAGTTCAGTCGAACTCTATATTCTTCAATATAACTCCTCACATGGCTCATGTTGACCAGGTATAGTCCACCTAGACCCCAAAACGTCCAACCCTCACAGACGTGCCTGTCCAATGCGCATGTGCGTCAGAACTTTTCAGTGATAGTCAACACATGGCATCGAGACCCCTCTCATCGTACTTTATAAAATGAGACCGAAAAATGTGTCACAATTCATACTGTACACAGCCAGAAAAATGTCCATGAGGGGGTTCCCCACTTGCCATTATGCTGGGCATAGTCCTCGAGTATCTGTCGGGCACCTGACCTCCAGTACCTGAGCTATATCAAAGTATTTTCATATAGTTTACTTCCCCCGTGGTCGCGATGACAACGTACCAGCTTTTGGTGATTGCACTGCTGGATTCAGTGTCATGGGGATTCCCCTCCTCTCGCTGCTCAAGCCTGTATTGCTGCATCCTCCCCACAGCGCATGCTCCATTTCGCAGGCTCATTTATCATCCCTGCCTCCAATAGCAGGAGTTGACCTTTACAACGTTGCTATGACGTATAGTGGAAAACCCACGTACGCACGGTTCAGTTTGAATCCGGCCGAACAACTCCTTCAGCGTTGCACATGAGCGAACTACTTTTCATATGGTCTGTCCAGATAAACAGGGAAAATAATCTCCAGATAATTCTTTTTAACGCTAGGTCAACAGAGGTATTATGCAGACTTGAAAAGTAATCGAAAAGTTCGGCAAACATCTATTTTACTATATATGATGTCAATTCCGGCGATGTGCGCGACGGCCCCGAATCCGGTCCAAACATCTGACTGGTGGCTGGGGTATTATTAGACCCCCAGCGAGGTGGTTGGTATTGCTGTGCGTATAACCTTGAAGTTTCTGTGGCATATTCAAGGTTTAACCTCTAAGTTCAAATATCAGTTTACCCCCAGAGATTTCCGAACATTCCCGAAGATGACCTGACATTTCCGAAGATGACCGAAGATTCAGGCGCTGCGACAGCAAGTCCAAATATATTGGAGTATTTACCGCGGCATCAGTAATACTAACGGGTCAAGAGCCTGTTGGGGACGCACAACTCCCAGTGCATTTACGGCACACATTGATGACGTCACAGAATAAAACGTGTTGAGACTTGAAACTTGCTTGACCCCCGATGGAAAATCCCCAGACAAGCTCCGACTTGTATATCATATGCTATGCATATAACATTGAAATGACTGGGGACTATTCAAGTTAGGGTTGACCTCTAGCAACGGTCATCCGGAAGTGAAGTTATAACCGTCAGTGTCTTTATAACCTGAAATGACGCAGGGTCAAGGTCATTCCCTGTCATGTAACCGCAAGTGCACTCGATGACCTTTGACCTCGCCGCAAATCCGCCGCAAAACGTGTCTTTTACTACCGTTCATGACTTCAGGTGAAATTGTTATATGATATATTGCTAACGGTACTCTCGGAAGATACGTTGTATATGGTATCGGACGAGTCAAACAACATTGTCGCCGCTATAATCAGTACCTCAGTGTATATGGGCAAGGCTGCTTAGCCTAGAGGCATATATGTATGCAGGAAAGCTGCACGCCCGTTTTTAACCCTAATATAATGCAATCAGAAGTGTATATATTATGATAGGAGATACGGTATACGATATGATGCTACGAGAATGGCCTTGTTGGTATCAGTACACAATTAATTCTGTTACTTGTTATGTATTAGCGTTAAAAATCGGCAAAAATCCAGAAAATTCACAATGCATAAATCCACCTGGCATGTCAATATTTACCTTGTGGGACATTACCAGTGGAAGTCTTGACAGATGTTGACCATGGAAATTTCAAATTACCGCCACTGACAGCTGATTGGTGCTACAGAATGTCATTCGATTTGTAAACAGGGAGCCTTCTCACCCTTCACTGATCATGTCTTCATCCACCATGCTTTTTTCAAAGTGGCCCAAATCAACACCAGGAAGTACAGTTTGAAGACTCATCTGCAAGTTGAAATATCAAATGTATCAGAAATGCTGAAAAATCGCAGCTCATAAAATCCATAAAGATCTGCTCTCAAATTTCTAAACAATGTAGATCGTGGGCACCGACCCGGAAGTGATTAATTGTGTACTGATGCCTGTCAGGAATGGAACCATTGTTAAAATAAGGAATGCTCTCATCTGAACAAACCATACCCATCCCCAAACATTCTTGAGAAGGCACAGATAAAACTATGCACAGATAGAGATTTTACAGCCTATATACCAAGGGTACCCCCTTTATAATTTCCCCTCAGTTTGCCCCATATGACTTAAGACTGAGGTACAAGTAAAAAGTACAATATCTCACTAACCTGTACATATTTTTCCATCTGGTAAAAAGCACCAAGTCGACAATCCTTCTGCCTATAAAAAGAAGTATAAAGCATTAACTAGATATGTTAAACACTATTTTTAATTATTTTTTTATTATTTTAATTCATTTTTTATGAAATTATTCAAATTAAAGTTTAAAAATAAAGAAAACTTAAATTCAAAATGTGTCAAAACATAATTTGTTTTCAACCTGCTCATTTAGGCTACATTTGGTAAAAATTTCCTTCATGGCAGTGGTTAACTTCTCCATGTAATCAGTGGGTCATCCCAGTAATCTATCAAATGGGATTTAAATTTGATGTTGATACAAAGATCAAAGACATGTTTAATCCTGTAATAAGTGACAGCAAGATACACAAATGTGTACACAACACATACCAAAATATAACACAGAGGTGTTTATGGTATACACAACTCCCATATAGAGAATATATGTCAGTTCAATTGGATGGATCTACATCTCATCAAGATCTTGCTGGCAGTAGTTAGAAAGATGCACATATTACTTGTAAACAGTTATTATTACTGAGAAAACTCCTAAATAACATTGAGGAATATATTCTGTGTCAGATTTCAAGTCCATGAATGCAATGTCTGCAAACAGGCAACACTTGTCAAAACACAACATAGAAGAAAAAAAGGAATAAAATTCAATGACAACATATCTGATGGTCATTTGCTGATCTCTGCTACATTAACAACCATGAAAGATGAGGACAGCTGGAAGTTGCCTAACTTAAACTGTTAACTGTTTGGTGAAAGATTAAAGTGGCAACTTACAGTGAGAAAGGCCTACCTTCCAACAGAGTTGGAGGCATACCTCTGAGTCACACTGTGCGAAATTCCCAGAGTTGATGTGTGTGTGTGCGGGGGGGGGGGGGGGAGGGTTGTATGGGGCTTGCTAATATTTGGTGCCTGTAATCCATGTTTCTTGCTACCTACAAGATCTCTGATATGAATATGAAAGAGAATTACATACTTATAGTCCTGGAGATAGTGGAAATGGAATGAAGAGAAAGTATTTGCTATGATGCAAATGTGACTGACAATAAACACACAACAATGAGAAACCCTCAACAGTCAGATTAACTGTTGACTCAGTTAATCAGATTTGATTTGTCTCATTAAAGTTACAAATGCAAAAGGCATTTTGGAAATTCTTTGTGTGTGGAACAAACATCCGAGTTTTTACAGGTGATATAATTAGTATTAATTTCATGTGGTTTTAGACTGATATAAAGTGAATTAATGCATAAATGATTTGAAGCATTGAAGATTTGAACTGAGGTCGCGATTTTGAAAAAAAAAGCATGTAATTGTATCTATGTGAATTTCCTTTCTTCCATTTACATTTTATTGTATCTTGAAAGGTCATTTGCTCATAATTACCAGCTGTGTTAAATGAACCTCGTCATATTTGGCATTGACTATTTGGCCCTAGCACTGACAAATCAGTCATTTTTTGCCTATATTTGCTCCAAAAGGTCTCAATTTTGTCGCAGAAATGGCATAACAATACAAGAGATGTTACCCAGCATTATCAGTATGATATTTATTTCAACCACATTTAGCAAGAATTTTTTTTTTTAATAATTAAAAAAATTATTAAAATTAATTAAAATTTTTATTTTATTTTATTAATAATTTAATAACATAAATTTGAAACAACCCTAATATTTGAACTTAGTTCAGGAGTCATCATGGAAAAAATTGGGCTGATCCAGTAAAAACTGTAGCCACAGTGATGATTTAAAGTTCTCTGGTCAAATGTGAAAATGTCGTCTGACAGGTATCAGTACACAATTAATTCTGTTACTTGTTATGTATTAGCGTTAAAAATCGGCAAAAATCCAGAAAATTCACAATGCATAAATCCACCTGGCATGTCAATATTTACCTTGTGGGACATTACCAGTGGAAGTCTTGACAGATGTTGACCATGGAAATTTCAAATTACCGCCACTGACAGCTGATTGGTGCTACAGAATGTCATTCGATTTGTAAACAGGGAGCCTTCTCACCCTTCACTGATCATGTCTTCATCCACCATGCTTTTTTCAAAGTGGCCCAAATCAACACCAGGAAGTACAGTTTGAAGACTCATCTGCAAGTTGAAATATCAAATGTATCAGAAATGCTGAAAAATCGCAGCTCATAAAATCCATAAAGATCTGCTCTCAAATTTCTAAACAATGTAGATCGTGGGCACCGACCCGGAAGTGATTAATTGTGTACTGATGCCTGTTGGCAAGCCAATATTCGGGCGTCTCAATACAGTGCAACTACAATAAATAGTACTTTGTAGTATTAAAGGACTTCAATACATTATGACGTCACCCTATGCAATTGAGCCTCAGTACATGAAACAACTATTATAGATTTTTATACGTAGAATATTTCAACAGTTCTTCAAAACGCGATATAATATAAATATCACGGAGAAACGGTAGCCATTTTGTAGATTTCGGTTTGTTATATGCCTGTCGTTGCAAAAGAGAAAATTTATACCGTACCAACTGTTGATTTTTTACAAGCTCGAATTAGACGACTAAGTAAAATACAACACTTTAGTGATTGATGGAAAGTGTTCCAATTCGCAGAACGATTGCAGTGAAAGTTTTCTTCTGCTGGAATTACTTAAGAAACAAATCATTTCTTCTGATAAGCTAAATTTTAGCCACCAACAAGAGCTTTATGGGCTTCAATATTCGCCCGTGCTCACCTTTGTCTGCGGAAACCAAAACGTTTGAGGGAGACATATGTTGTTGGCATATTTTTCCTGGAATGTATTTCATAAAAATATTCCTACTCGTCGCTGGGATATTGCACTTCAAAGATGTTTGGGTCTGGTACAAATTTTAATGAAATTAAATGGCCATAAATGGGCAAATAATGGCATATTTATAATTTTCGTCTCAAAAATACGTAGGATTCGGATTCCTTTTGCATTCCATTAACATTGTGTTTACACGAATCGCATAGACTAATTAATTAATATATCAGTAATTAAGAGTCCATAACCAGTGCAATTTCCAAAATAATGCCAAACCTTTCGCTTTGGTAACCGTATTCCCAACTGAAACTTGAATAGTTTGCACATGCTATAAAAAAAGGAATATTATCAGTTTGAAAACGATTTGACTTACAGGTTTGTGAATTTTCCAGCATAATTCAGCTCATTATCTTGCGTTCACTTGATGGCATCTCCAAATCTCACTGGCATAAACCCTCTGAACAACTCCACCCTGGTTTATCTATATGCGGTAAACCACATCTTACTCAGAATCATGATTACTTCCTTCTCCTAAAAGTGACCCCAGACTATTTGGGTTCCCGTGACCCCAGACATTTGGGTTCCCGTGACCCCAGACTATTTGGGTTCCCGTGACCCCAGACTATTTGGGTTCCCGTGGCCCCAGACTATTTGGGTTCCCGTGACCTCAGACTATTTGGATTCCCTTCAAGAGACACAAGTTTTGAGAGTCTAATACTTCTTTATAAATTATCGTAAAAAAATTATTTTGGCATAGAAAAAATAGGTCACCGTTATCTTCAATAAACTGATCCATCACAAGTTACAAAATATCCGAAAGTGGAAACCAAAAGATATAATCATATAAAAATCCCATTATCGTAACTAGAATTTTAGTTACTATAGTGATATCTTTTATAGGATTATATCTATAGGTTTTCCACATTCAGATATATTTTGTAACTTGTGATGCATCATTTAACTGAAGATAGCTGTGACCTGTTTTTTCTAGGTCAAATTTTAATCTTTACGATATTCTATAAAGAAATAGTATAAAGAAATAGTATTTCGAAATCAGGTTCATCCCTCATGTAAGAAATCACGAGAGAAGCTTAATAAATACATACCAGTCTGATGAGGACTGAGGGTAAGAATTTGAAGAAAGTCAGTGAATCCAGCAATCCAAATAAACTCTCTTTACCCGAGAAACTGGGTGTAACTTCGACGATACCCTTTTTCTCAGCGTAACTGCATAACTCCATCTATATACCTCTCTTTCGGACAGCATAAATGCGTAACTTCGGTGATGGACCATTTATTTTTGGTCAGCGTAAATGGGTAAGTTCGACGAATTTTCCTTCTTCTCAGCATAACTGCGTAACTTCGTCAAACCCTTTCTCTGTTTCTAAGCATAACTGCGTAACTTCAGCTATACCTCTCTCTTTTTCTGACCGCGTAATTGCTTAACTCCAGATATGACCCTCTCTTTTGTAGACAGCGTAACTGCGTAACTTCGGCCCTGGGCCATTAATTTTTGCTCAGCGTAACTGCGTAACTTGAGCTCTACCCCTTTCTTTTTCTGACAGCGTAACTCCAGATATAGACCTCTCTTTCAGACAGCGTAACTGCGTAACTTCGGCGATGGACCATTTATTTTTGCTCAGCGTAAAGGCTATTTAAAGGTAAAACCAGAAGACTATTCTGTGAAGTCATGTGACGCAGTCAGTAGGTCGGCACCTCTTCCCACTTCCCTTATATGTGTTGTAATTTTTTCCTGTATATGGCGAGATTCTGCTGGTGGACGTTTCGTCCCCGAGGCCCGCCCCCTGTACAGACCTTTCGGTCTTTGATATATGTTGGCATTTGTGGGAAGTTGATGCTGGGTCGACATCGGGCCTTACAGACTAGTCTTTTGTGTTAATGCCGTCATTTACATCTGACGACGATACAGCTCACCAATCTCCAATGTACGAGTTGTCACAGCGAAACAGCTCACCAATTACCAGTATACGAGTTGTCAGAGCATTTCCATCATAGCTCTCTAGATTTGTATCTAATACCGCTTATGCCGGTGCTAGGGGCCGTGTGGTCATATCATCCAAGTTGCCACATGAACAGGTACAATAAAAGCGTACCTGAGATACAACACATATCACGAATCGTTAGATTCTTGGTATGTGCTTTAGAATAGGTTAACCAGAAGACTATTCTGTGAAGTCATGTGACGCAGTCAGTATGTCGGCACCTCTTCCCACTTCCCTTATATGTGTTGTAATTCGACAGACCCTCTTAACTCCAGTAATGTATCATTTCTTTTTGCTCTGCGTAACTTGGTCAGTCCCTTTCTCTTCCTCTCAGCGTAACATCGTAACTTCATTTATATCCCTCTCTGTTACCATGTTTACCGACAGCGTAACTGCGTAACTTCGACAGACCCTCTTAACTTCAGTGATGGATTTATTTTATATTTTCTCAGCGTAGCTGCGTAACTTGGTCAGTCTCTTTTTTCTTTCTCTTAGCGTAACTGCGTAATTCCAGTTCTATACCCGTCTGACAGCGTAACTGCGTAACTCCATGCCATCATGAACCATTCCTGTTAGCTCATCATAATTGCGTAACTTCTCAGCCCCTTTCTTCTTTTCTCATCGTAACTCTGGTTATAGACCGCTCATTTCCTGACGATATAACTGCGTAACTTAATCAGACCATTTCCGCTTTCCTCAGCGTAACTGCGAAAGTATCAATCGCTGGAGTTACTGGAGTTATGCAGCTATGCTGGAAAAAAGAATCATACTTGGTGCATCGAATGGTGTTACGCAGTTATGCTGAGAAAAAGCAAAAGGGTCTTACGAAGGTATGCCGAGAAAAAAAAAATAAAAAGGTATAATAAAAAGAAGTGGCTTTTACTGAAGGAAACATTTTTTTGTAAATAGCATTTATAGGTTAAACAGAAGCTGCAGATTACATGTACTGTCACCAGTCAATAACTATATAACATTTCTTGTTTTAACATACACATTACTCTATTCATTAGCATTATTCATTGGCACTAGTATTTCTAGGTTTAACAGATACATGAAGTGTTTCACTGATTAAATTTTCATTCAGTCTCTCTACAAAGCCCACTAATTCATAGAATTTCTCGGTTTAACAGATATATTAGGTACAAATTCTTACAGACTCCATACCATTTCCTGAGTTATGCATCGAGTTACTCAATTATGCTCAACAAAGAGGAATGGTCCATGGTCAAAAGTTATGCTGGTAGGAAAAGTATGATCCATAGCTGAAGTTACGCTGAGCAATAAAGAAAGGGTCTGAGGAAGTTACGCAGTTACACTCTCAGGAAGAGTTTTTTTAGCCGGAGTTACGCTATGCAAAAGAGAAAGGGTCTGACGAAGTTATGGAGTTATGCTCTCCGGAAAAAGGGGTTTAAGCCAGAGTTACACTAAGCAAAAGAGAAAGGGTCTGACAAAGTTACGCAGTAATGCTGAGCAAAAATAAATAGTCTATTGCCGAAGTTACGCAGTTACGCTGTCTGAAAGAGAGGTCTATAGCTGAAGTTACACAGTTACGCGGTCAGAAAAAGAGAGAGGTATAGCTGAAGTTACGCAGTTATGCTCAGAAACAGAGACAGGGTTTTACGAAGTTACGCAGTTATGCTGAGAAGAAGGAAAATTCGTCGAACTTACCCATTTACGCTGACCAAAAATAAATGGTCCATCACCGAAGTTACGCATTTATGCTGTCCGAAAGAGAGGTATATAGATGGAGTTATGCAGTTACGCTGAGAAAAAGGGTATCGTCGAAGTTACACCCAGTTTCTCGGGTAAAGAGAGTTTATTTGCCGGAGTTACACAGTTACGCTGTCAGAGAAAGAGAGCGCTGTAGCTGAAGTTACGCAGTTATGCTGAGAAAAAGAGAAAGGGTCTGACAAAGTTACGCAGTTATACTGAGAAAAGGGGGGAAAAGTGTCACTGTATACTCAAGAATATACTACTATTGTAAGATTAAGCAAAGGTCCACTGTATATCAGGCTTGCCATCTCCATGGACATGTCTGCCCCAGCTCTCGTGACTTCTTACATGAAAGAATGACCGAAAGTTGTGTCTCGTAAAGGGAACCAAATAGTCTGGGGTCACTTTTAAGCGAAGGAAATGATTCCGTCGTGTACTGCATAGGCCCTAGGTCAGGTTCGGTCAACTTGTATGTATATGCTTTTAGCCCAAAGCCGGTGACTTATGTAATATGAAATTGGAAAGCATAGCTATAACCCTTTAAACGTATCGGTTAACTAGAATTACCGAGATGAAATAGATCGGTCAACTTGAACAGGCTTCTAGCAAATCACCATTTGCACATATGCAGAGTAGCGTGAATTTGGAGAGCCTAGATACGATCACTGGAGATATTGCAATAACTAGAATTTAACCCTACTTGGCCTGGGGGAGCCATTATGCCCCCCCCCCCCCACCCCTACCAAACTTTCTGCACTATCTCCGGAACGGCAAAAAATGAAAAGCTGAAACTCCGAGACTTTATAGTTTATTATATTGGGGCCATTTTGAGCCTATTTGCATAACCCCTCGAGCAGAGGATCATGGGTAAATTCAAGATGGCGGCCACGTGGGGTACCAGAAAAGTGATGTTTTTGTCAAATTTCTTCAAAATTTCTGCTTTTCCGTAATGAAAAGTGGGCAAAAACTATTTTATTTCATATGACATTAATATTTGCTAATTTTTCATAAAGTTTTTGTGGAGAAATTGAAAAAATAAAAAATTCGGAAAATCTGAGTGAAAAATCGACCAAAAAATGCCGTTTTTAATAATGACGTCACTGCGACGTCATCAAAGCGGCCATCTTGGATTTTTTTACATTTTCTGGTAGAACTTGACCCAGGGGTATAGTGTAATAAGTTTCAGTCCCATAGCTCAAAGGGTAAGAACAATAATTAGGGGGCCCTTTTCGCCCACCCCCCCTCCACCAGGCCTGGACAGGTCCCAAAAAGCCCAGGTAAGATAGGGTTAAACTTGTTAAAATAGGTCAAGATCAGTCAACTTGGAAAGGTTTATGGTCAGTCACCACTTGCATGATTTTGGAGAGCCAAGATGTAATCCGTCAAAGATATCACCAGTACTAGAATTTCACCTTGATAAATAGGTCAAAGTAAGACAACTTCAACAGGCTTCTGGTCCATCGCCAGTTGCATAATGTTATATGAATTTGGAAAGTCTGACTATAATCCTTCAAGAGATATTGTGTTAATGAACAAGATTGACAGATACACCGATGGGCCACGCAGACAACACCCTTCGGCAATAATTGTCTGAGGGTTAAAAATCAATTATATATTGGGATGACTCCATAAATAGAGATCCGATGAAAATGCTCGTCTTAATTTAAATGGCGCGGGTCGAATGACCAATCGCTTAAGGGGAGACTGCTGGAAAAGCACGCTGACACTGTCTGTCAATATCTTGATTTAACAGAGAGTACTACAGTCTGCAACATAAACATGACAATTGTGAGTGGTTTACTGATTGTCGGTCAATGTGACCTTAATCTTTGACCTTTTGACCTCCAAATGGATATGGTTCTTCTTTGCCCGATGAGACCTGTTCTTTATTTATAAACCCCACATTCAGCAGATGGCCGTCACCCGAATTGTGTTTGCTACCTTATGAGTGTAATGGTGTAATGTATGCTAAGACTGAAGATTGACTATGCTAAAGATTCAATTGACATCCAGTATATAGCCGTCGTCCAAATTGTGTTTTTCTATGATAATAAGTCAATATAAAGTTAATGGATAAGGTACATGTTTGATGGTTCGGTATATACAATGCCCCAGTCAGCTAAATATAAGACTCGGCCTGATTATAATAGACTGATCGAAACGCCTCTGAATGCTAAGATGAGTATAACCTATTGTTTGTTTGTTTCCTTGTTTGTTTGTTACACAGATACAATGTCTACATTCGCTATACAGGATTCAATATAGGATCAACTAGGTCTGCCTTAGCCTTTGCATCAGCATTAGTATTTCCTGCGATGCCAACATGACTAGGTAACCAACTAATTATACTGCTGCACAACTCTTCGGTCATATAATTTTAGAATGTTCAGGATAGACGGATGAGTTGATGATCTATGTTTAATTGCTTGGAGGCACGACATTGAATCTGAGAATATCATATTCTATGATATACTTTTTTCCGCTTGCTGGACCTAACACCTAAAACCGTCAAAATAATTTGGCTTCAGCAGTAAATATAGAACTCTGGTTTGGTAATCAACCAAAAATGGTATCACACACTACTCTGTCCCCATCTTTCGAACCATCAGTATATATAGCTTCATGCAATTCATATATATTTTTTCTCTCAGCAGACCATTTATGGTTGATACACAAGCAGGTTTATGTCAGTTTCTTTAGGTGTAATATGTTTTTGCGTTATGGCTAGTTGCCAAGGTGGAAAGGGCAAGAGTTTATTAAGTAAAATCTGATCGAGATTAACACCGGCTGCAGTAATGTGTGGTTTAATATGAATTCCAAGAGGTGTAATACTCGGTTTCTTTTATTACAAATCTACATGCCGAGGTCTAAAAACACAGTTATATGCAGGATCCGAACAATCTGACCACAATTTTGTTACATATTTCAGTGACAGATTGACTCTTCGAAGTTTCAAAGGAATTCATCTGCTTCAACGTATAAACTTTCCTAAAGGGATGTTCTAAACGTCCCGAGGCAAAGTCTTAATTACAACACATATAAGGGAAGTGGGAAGAGGTGCCGACATACTGACTGTGTCACATGGTTTCACAGAATAGTCTTCTGGTAAACCTATTCTAAAGCACATACCAAGAATCTAACGATTCGTGATATGTGTTGTATCTCAGGTACGCTTTTATTGTACCTGTTCATGTGGCAACATGGATGATATGACCACACGGCCCCTAGCACCGGCATACGCGGTATTAGATACAAATCTAGAGAGCTATGATGGAAATGCTCTGACAACTCGTATGCTGGTAATTGGTGAGCTGTTTCGCTGTGACAACTCGTACATTGGAGATTGGTGAGCTGTATCGTCGTCAGATCTAAATGACGGCATTTCACACAAAAGACTAGTCTGTAAGGCCCGATGTCGACCCAGCATCAACTTCCCACAAATGCCAACATATATCAAAGACCAAAAGATGTAGAATTAGATCTAACATATCCAATTCGGACGTGTATTCAGGGCTGTAAACAAGAGGTGGAATAATGGAGAGTTTCTTTAAATAGAGATCCACGAACTGAGATTTGAAAACACTGAGTCATTTGATAGCAGTTTTGTGATATATTGCAGTGGTAATTTAATGCTTCGAACATCTAAAGAAAATGTAAGCTTTCTTCAGGGGATGTTCTGAACGCTCCGAGGCAAAGCCTTAGTCCTTGGTGGAGAATAGGATCTAGCTTTGCCAAGTTTGACTTGCTTGCACCGTTGTAAACAATAGAGCCATAATCGAGTTTAGAACGAACAAGTCATCGATATAAATGAAGAAGGTTTTTCTGATTCCCTCCGCACTTATAGCTGGCAAACACCTTCAACTAATCATGCGCCTTCGTGCACTTGGCTTTCAGACATCTTATATGGCAGATTTCATTATAATAGGGGCCAAACTGTCCCTCTCAAATCCCCTTAAAAAGTTCAACAATGTTACAACATAATTTTATTTTCAAATGACGACAGATCTTAACATTCTAAATCAAATAATAATGGGATAATTTATACCCCAAAATCAAATATATCTGAACTTTTGTCCAACTTGGTTAATTTAGCTCAATATTAACATGGCAGAACAACTCACTCACTTCTTGCCAGATAAACTATGAAAAGTGAAATTTTTTTTGGATATAGTTACAAACTGGAATGCATTCGAGACCTGTAATATTTAAACAGATGATTTGGAGTTGTAAAGCATAAATTTGAGACGGAAATGAAGTGCACAATGCATCATTGAGTGATGGACAGACACCCGTTTTCGAACCTTTTTTCTCTGTTTGCAACAAGTCTAATTTTGCCCACCAAGCTAAAGATATTTATTTGCCTGGAGTTGTATTCCATAAATCCACTCAGGTTTCACCTATTGGCCGATTCGTTAAGATTTTAGAAGAAAGTTATTGTTGTGTCTAATGTTACATGTGGACAGACATTGTGTAACATTAGCAACATAAATTTCCTAAAATTAAATTTTTGTTAACAATTATCGTCATTATCTGCTTTCCAAAGTTTATATCTAAATGTAATTACATGTACACAAATAAGCCTAAACAATTCAGTGCTGACACCTTGATTTAAATGTTAATATGAGAAAATTTCCTTTTTTTGGTTAAAATTGTGTTACACGTGGACAGACATGCTTGATTAAGTGGCAACTATTAACAACTGTTCAAGATATTTATGGCACACATTGGCCAACATTAATATGTTAAAATGATAAATCTGAAGCTATATCAATGATCCATTATTTTCTTTATGTCCCAGAGGATTCAGTAGTGCTTCAAACGGACATTAAAGTATGTTGCAGATGGATAGGCATTTTGAAACGTTAGCAACATAGAATCATTTTAAAAAGAAAATATTTCTCGCATAAAACAGAATCAGCTATCAAGGTGGTGGTTTCTTGAAGGAAAACAAGCAGGAAAATCATCTCATCTGCATATTTACTGAATTGTAGCAATTTGTATAGAAATTTTAGTGAAAATCAGCGTTACAGGACAGACACGGTGGACAGACATCGGTCTTCATTTGCTTTGATTTCATAAAAAGCAACCGATTTTGCTGATAATTTTACCTTGATAACTATCACAGTTTCGTCTATTTGTTCTTCTCATTACTAATTTAGTAAACTGATTATGCAAGCGCACTACTTTTGGCATTCTTCATTTGTTGCTAACGTTACATGTGGACAGACATATCTAACATTAGCTACATAACGTCTGTCCACATCATGCTGGCATGTTTTCATCTAATCCAAACTAAAAGTGTTTTTGTCACAATGTAAATGGTCTGTCTGGTTTTACTGAGCCAAATAATCTATTAACATCTTTAATAGATAAAAATTCCAATTGGTAGTGTTGCTAATGTTTCAATGTTGCTAATGTTTCACAATGTGGACAGACAAGAGACAAAAAGATTCTTGAGGCTTCAGTTGAAATTTCCAATGCTCACAGTTGTTTTAGAAGTTGAACTGTTATATTTGAAACCAAGACTTGGGATGAAAGGCTCTCTAAAGGTTCTGATATTTAAACTGGAGAATAATTATGATGTTGCTAATGTTGCACAAAGTAGGACAGACATTTTGCAATACGGACACCTAATTAGGCACAACAGTGGACAATTTTATCACAAAAATATTCAATCATTTTATGGTTCTGTTTTACAACACATTTTGATATATTTTTGATGTTGCTAATGTTACATCAAATATGGACAGACACAAGTGATATTAGTTAGTGACCAGACATTTTAATCTTCTGGCTCTGCTGCAAACTATGATTACCAGTGGACTACTTAAGGATGTCCGCTGGTGGTTTTTGGCTTTGGCAGCCATTTTGCTTGTTTTTCCTATTGGATTATCTCCCTTTCCTAGGTTAAGATATAGGGGTTTCCTTCAAAAGCCTTTTAGCCGAGAATTTTGCACACCAACATCCATCCAATTTGATAAATGTTGATAGACAATGTGATTATCTGCAAACAGTTAGAATATAAGAAAAAGTTAAATACTATTTATATGGTTTTTTTTCATGAATATGCTTCAAAACTAGGGCTATGCCCTATGATTTCTGGGTTATCAAATTGAGCATGGGGCAGTCCACTTGACGTTGCCTACAGCCAAAAATGCACACCAACCTATATTTTTTTCTTTGTTTTTCCTCATATTACACAATTATGAATACAACAACACACATTATTTGAAAAGTTAATTACTTTGATTTACCACCAGCGGACATCCTTAAGATCAAATTTCAACACTGTAGCTGTATTATGGGATACCTAAGTGCAAAAAACAATACTGTTTTCTTTTGTTCTATGCGTAACTAATTCACCCTCCAAACCTGGTGGGACTTTTGTCTGTCCTAAAACACAGGTTTTAAAAATTTCATTTCCATTATATTCTGAAGTTGGTCACATATCTCAGCGTTATTAAATGTACTATATCTACTACCCATACACTAACTTTTGACATACACTCGGCTTTATTCTTGAAGTTTCTTCAATCGTCCGAGTTGTATAAAAAAAAGCACAGCCATTGATCCCCATTATAATGAAATCTGCCATATGGGATAAAAACATTAATGGATGGTCAAACAAGATAGGAAAACTTGTTTTACCACCTTAATCTCAGTTCCATCACAGAAAAAAATCTGGATCATTTTGAGGTTTATACTTTCTGCAAAAGTGTATACAATTTGTTTTGGTTTTGGAAAACTTGAAACCACTTTGTAGACACCAAATCTGGATCTGGATATCATGTGTTCCATTGTTTAACAAATACAGCTAATCAGTGAAATCGAACGATAATTACCAGGATGCCAATCAAAGTCTGTTAAATATGTGTAATAGAGGTTCTAGAGAAGATTCTGATAGATATTTTAAAAGTCGATAATGAATATTATCAGAGCCTGCAGCAGAATCATTATATGGCGATCAGTTGTTAGCGATCATTTCGCCTAGTTTGTTAGCAACATCTGATTTGTCGGTTATCAACTGATCTCCATCCTTTAGATGAAGAACACTGGACTCATTCTCGCTCCACCAGAGACCTGCTACCACAATGCCTCTGGCGGATAATAAAAGCTAGCTTAGTATGTGATAAATATTCATGAACGCGAAGAGTCATGTGACGTAGCACATAACAGCCAATGACAGCGCCGTTTGTATCTCTGATCGGCAACTCCAGAAGAATCACGTAAATGAGCATGGCGGCGACTGCCCGTGGACAAGGTGGACAAGGAGGGATACAGAGAATATGTGTCTTGTGTGAGGTGGAAATATCCAATCCACGATACGCCAGGGTGATAACAAATCTTCATTGTGGTATCAGAGAATTATTGGAGAGGTATGCCCCAACGAAGCGACCGTCAGGATATATACAGTTAATGGGGGAGTTCCGAATCACTTTTTACATTGAGAGCGATTGTTGGTCTTATATTCTAGGAAAATCTGTCGTCGACAATTGTATGCAAGAATTTCTCCAATCGGGCTTGTCCAATCGATGAGAAAATGGCTTCTGTTTGAGTGCACCAGCGCGGGCAGTTGCGGATCACGTCATCTAGCGGCCGTTACCGGCACTGAGAATGGAATTATTATCAGTCTATGAGTCACCTTAATCAGCCATAGGCCGGTGGAACCCTAGGGAAAATTTTAATGTTGCATTCGTCCCACCCTGTAAGCGATTTATTAACTGATGCAATCCAGACACATATGACGCACAGATCGAGCGTTGTCGAAAAAGCTCTGAACATGAATTCCAGCATGACGGAATCACGGTTTGGAAGGTACTTGAAAAGTTTGAAGCGCTCGTTACTGAGAAAGCATCCTCTATAAACAGACTTTCTACGTCTTATCGCTTAGTTACTGCTGTCAAGTTTTATATAAAGTATAATATCCTCCGAAATATTGCATTTTCTCGTTATATAATATTGATTTTCTCGTTATCTTTGGAAATGACTGTGACGGAATCACAATGAAAGTCCTCCATTTTGACAACCGGTAATGTTGATTATCTAAATTTTTTTGGCTGCTCTGTTTCGATATGATTATTCCGATATACCATCTCTTACTAACGAACGGTACCTATGGATGATAACACTTTTTTCCTCGTGAGAAAAGAGAGATTGAGTCATCACAGGGGTTAAATCTAGTCCGTGACGGAATCACAAAAAAATTGTGACGGAATTAAGAGTGTGCATTTTAAAACTTCTCGGTACAATAGCTTCATTAATTACACATTTCCTCCAAACAAATATTTCTATAGAATGAATTCATCAGTTCTAATTATAAAATTAAGACTGAATTATTACTTTGTCCAATGTATACAGTTCTTGTCAAATGCATATATTTTCTTCAGATGGTTTTAAATAGTATACCTTTCAGTAAAATGCATTTTTTCCTCCTTGACAATTTCGAATTTCCCGAGTTATCAGGTTTATAAATTATGGGGAAAATAATTCAAGCCTGAAATCATGTTCTCTGTTATTGGCGTGTTCCCGGAGATTATAGGAAGCGAATAGGAAAACTAATATATGCTAATATGGTGTGAGGTGATTTAAGGCCTATTTGCGAAAAAGGGCGTTTTTTGGTGACGGGCGCTTTTATGTGGAAATCATGTGAACTAGATTTTTCTTCGAGTTGTAAACGGCGCGTATATCGTTGATTCGGAATTGATCTCTCTACAGCGGCATTATGTTACAATGCGTGTCAGTCAACGATTGGAAATATGTATTTCGTTCTGTTTTCACATATTTGTCACATTTAACAAATTCCTCCACAAATCCGACAATTTTGGCACAGTTCTAAGCTTGCCTATAAAATGTATTTTTCGATCACCTGCTTAATCCATAAATCTATTACCAAAGCAAACGCCTCAACGAAATAGTTCGATAGTCAAATAGTCCGCATCAGCTGTTCCTCCATTTTTCGTGGAAAATGCGCAGGTGCGCGCAGTTCGAGTAGTCAAGTGTGTCGGCTGCCAAAGGACTAGATAATACAGCCGCTGTGATTGGCCACCTAAGAACAACCGGCAATACTTGAACTGGAGTCTTTGTATGCCACAGAGTTTGCCGGAGTATAGCGTAGGGCATAGCTGTGACCTTGGCGACAATGACTGGACTTGGAGCTTTTACCTTCAATTCTCTGAATAATATTCCAAAGCTGTCGTTATCGGTGTATGCGTATTGATCCAAGAAACGTAATTTTTCCAGGAATCACCGTTGTTCTGTTTGGCGGTTCTACGGGATTTGGCTCAAGTCGGAGATCTTTTAAATTATCAAAAGTAGGATGTAGGCGGAAACATCTTTCACGTGTTTTCCTATGTCTTCTAGCTTCTTTACAGTCATCATTGAACCATGTTTTTAATATATGCAACTCTAGAGAATTTGGGTATAGTTCCATCAGCATTATCAATCAGCACATCTGCATAGGATGCGAGGTATCTGTAAACGAGGCTATTTGTCACTTTTGTGAACGAAGAGTTTGAAAACTGTACCTTGATGAAGTAGGGTCAGCAGCTGGATGAACAGCTTTTAGAGTACGTAGTGGGCAAGTGATCACTTTCACAAAGGACGTAGTGAACAGAATAAGAGAAGTCTTCGAGTACAGGAATGTCCCAAATTGAGATGTCTAATGCTGAATAGGTTTCTTTAGCCGAGGAAAAATATGTATAAGAACCATCATTAACAAGAGTTCAGTTGAACACAAGATACCCCCTTAAACAAATACAGTAGACAACATGGCTAACCCCCGAAAAGGAGAAAGGGGTCAAATAGCCTGCGAATAAATATGGTTATGTGCACTGAATTGGAAGGAGATGATCATCCGATCAGCTGATCAATGATATGATGGTAACAGGATCCTTCTATTACAAAATATATGTTTTAGGAAATCATACAGAACATTATTATGATAAATGGTTTCAGAAAAATCAGGCTCCATCCTTATGATGAAGAAATCATACACCAGTTTATGGTGTTTCACAAGAATCATACATGAACACTTAAGTTGCATTCACGAAAACGAATGTCGGACGGAAATGCATTTTTCCACAATCAAGGGGCATAACCGTGGAAAACACTTCGGGTCTGGTCAAACAGATAATGTGCACATCTTCAAATGGTGACAATAATTCGTGGTGAATTTCAAAAGCATCCATCAAAAGCTCTATGAGGAATTGCATTCACAAGAGAAGGCAGCAGATGGAAGAGTTTTTTCGATGATCAAGGGGCCTAACTCAGAAGAAAACATCGGATGGGGTACGAAAGGTCACATGCACATCTTCACATGGGGATGATATTGTCTGGCAAATTTGGGAAGAATGCAGCAAAACCTCTGCTGTGTTGAATTTACAAGAAAAGGTAGGTGATGGAAGTAGTTTTTTCGACGTTCGAACTCATAACTCTGGAGAAAACATTGGATCAGGTCGAAAAGGTCACATGAACATCTTCGCATGGCGACAATGTGTAGCAAATTTGGAAAGAATCTAGCTAAACTCCTTCGACGAGTTGCATTCACAAGAAAAGGTAGCTGCTGGAAGCAGTTTCGTCGTTGTTCAAGGGACATAACTGGAGAAATCATCGGATTGATTCGAAAAGGTCACATGGTGAAGATGTGTGGCAAATTTGGAAATAATCCAGCAAACTCTCTTTGCTGTGTTGTGCTCACAAGAAAAGGTAGCTGATGAGAGTAGTATTTTTCGACGTATAAGTGACATAGCTCTGGAGAAAACATCGGATCGACTCGAATGACATGCACATCTTCATATGGTGAATTCAGCAGAATTCAGCAAAAACGCCTTGTTATGTTACGTACAAAAGAAAAGTCAAAATTGACGGGCGTATAAAAAAAGGCACAAAGAATTATTTGATGTAAAATCTTCAAGAAGTGTTCCTTTACAGTCTCCACATGAACAGCTGCAATAAAAGCGCGGCTTCGTCCGAGAATCCACCGTGCTCTCTGGTCTGAATGTGAGGTGCCGAGTGAAGCTTTCCTGTAGAGTCATATGGTTGCTCTTCAGTCGCCAGACATCGTCAATTTTTTCCACCTTTTGCATATCGCTCCAATTTTTCACCCCAAAGGATACTATGACCATTTAAATCACCCATTATTAAGCATAGTTTGGGGAGCTGGTCATAGAAATTTTGAAGTTCACCAAGATGGAGAGCACCAGAAGAAGGTACATAAACCGAGCATAGTGTAAAAACAGAATTCAATCTAACACGATTTGCTACAGCTTGTAAATCCGTAAGTCAACAGAGTTATGTAAAACACCCATTTTATAAGTATTGAAAAGCCGTCTATAGCCTCTCCATGTTCTTCCAAAGCATAGAAATGATAAGGTGCATATTGGCGTAATTCAACTGTATATTTTATCTGCTTCTTTGAGAAAAGCATCCTTGAGACAAAAAGCCGGCGATTCATAATCTCGAGCTAACAACTGAAGCTCATTTAGATTTGGCCAAACTCCTCTGCAATTCCACTGAAGGAGGGTTGGTGACTGAGTCGTTTTTAGTCTGTATGAAGAAATAACAAACAAGATCGTACAGACTAAGAAATAGAGTGTTAACTTAGCCGTTATTTGCTCGTCTTATGGATCCCTTTCTCTCTTTCCGTTGGTTTTTCTGCTCTTTTTTCTGTTTTCTCTCTTTTCCTTTGTATCCTTTGCTCTATATATTGCTTGGTCTCTCTACTACACACACTTGACTTTCGACCTCTGGTTCAAGAGAGTCTTGTCCACCAGGGGTCGCTCATTACCAGAAGTTTTCTTCGTTAGAAACCAATCTATTATCTGGTGTGAAGTTCAAAGATTTATCTTTGTTGAGAATAGAACTATCATTTTTCACCAACGCATCTTTTTTTTGGTCTTGAATGGATAGCTCATTACTAGCATCATCTCTAGTGAGCTCAGTCATCACATCAGTGTCTGGGGTGAAGTTCAAGTTACCCCCAGAATGCACAGGTGTACCATCACCAAAACTGTCGTAAGCCTCGAGTATGAGAGAATTCTTGTTGAGAATTTGATTCTCATACACAACGCTGTTGTTTTCTAATATAGACGAAGAAAAATTCTTCTTGGGTTGAGCATTTGTGATTCTACGACCTCAGACCTCAGCGACTCTTTGCCTTCAGACTCCTGATCATTTAGTAAAGCATCGTCCCTTTTATTCTTCTTGCTAACCGAACTAGGATTAACCGTGGAATTACCAAAATCTGTCTTATCATGGAGAGTTGAGAATCGATTCGATCTCTTGAAAGTATTTCGCTTTGGTTTTGTGGTCTTTACAGTTTTCCTCTCGATTAACTTTAGTATTTCTTTTGGGGGCTTTGCCATCACGACCTACTCTTGACCAAATGCTTTCATTCACATTTGCAACAATAGAGCTCTCGACAACGGGGATCTTCTCACATGAATTTGCCAGAATACATTTTTTCTTTCTGGAGCAGTCTGATCAATTATGTTAATCGAGAATCTCGATTCCTCGGAATCTATACATGTCTTTCTAGTTTACATACATGCCCATTTCAAATTTCCTGCCTGGCCACACTACAGGCATTTACATTGAAAAGGACAATCCATTTTTGTGGTCTTCTCCACAAATATAGCACGACTTAACTTGACCTTTATACCAGATGGGAAGCCTAAAACCTCCAGGCAGAATTTTAGAGGGGAGAGGGTTTTGATGCCAGACATCCAGAAAAAAATAACACAAAACACAGAGATAGAATAGAGCTCGTCAATGCGTCCAATCGAAACGACTGAGTGAATAAAATTGCGGAACAAAGAAATGCCTCAAACAGCGAAAATCTGAAGAATTAACTCAAAATTTTACCATGTGGTGACCAAAAACGATCAATAGTATATATCACAAGTAATCTGGAATAACACCAGCGTTAATCCCCAGAAATACTCAAAATAAGAGAGCGAATTGCATACACAACCGAACCATAATCTGACCCACATCTGAGCTCCCAAAAACTGAATAAACTTTCAATGTTCACATCACAGTAAATCCATAGAATACAAGCACAGAATTTCATATACAGTTAGACGAAACGTTTACGCCACCACAGTACAAAAATGCATACGATGTAAATAAAAAAATATAGGAATATGAGATGGAGTGATTCAAAAAACTTACGAATAAATCAACAATCCTTACGGGGACCATCTAGTGACAAAAGAATCGAACAACTTTGCCAGTCTGTGTCATGCAAGTTAGTTGCTTTCAGGCAAAGTCATTCTCCAGAGAATCAAAGGACAATTGGTAGTTCATGACCAGATGTGTGTAGTGAGCCTAGGCCATCCTTGAAATATGATAATAAGCATTCAGTGATACATGGACAAATTTTACCCAGTGACTCTGAAAAAAATGTCAATCTAGCTGGTTTTCAATAGGCTTCTGCTCTTGAGACCACATTCACTTGAGAAGCACGTTTGGTGCTCCTAGGAATAGTCTTTTTTGAGATATGGTGGTAACAAGCAATTTGAGATAAATTGACCCAGTTTGACAGGGGACTTGGAAAATATGGGTCAATTTCAATGATATTCAATAGGCTTCTGCTCCGCGACCACATGGATATGTACTGTAAATTCGGTGCAACTAGACAGGTCATTCTCGAGATATGGTGGTAACGATGAAAGGAAATGAACGTACGGACGGACGGACCTACATGATGGTGACAATACCCTTCGGTCGGATTTGGCCAAGGTGTGAAAACTGTACTGTGTTTTCCTTATACACATTCATAATCGTATAGTGCAAAACATACCATATAGCCAACATAGAAACTCTCTCGGTGGATTTTTCGGCTACATCAGCAAATACTGCTGAGCCCTTCCTGTCCACTTTGGCACAGCCGTGGGTCACAAGTTTAATATGATACGGGGCGGGGGATTCATTAGTGGTCAGTCAGAATGGTTTTCTGCAATATTCTTGTCTGCTACACACACACTCTAAGTGAAATAATATTTGTTTGTTAGCGGTTATGGATATTCAGGTATCCACGTCAACTGCTATGAATATAATATCTAGGTCTTATAGAGTGTTTTTGCCTGCTCAAATGCCATATTTGGTTGTAGCACAAGACCATGTGTGCCCACTGTAAGTTTCCGTTAGCATAGGCTATATTATTCTTGAGATAAATGTACTTGTACATCAAAATGTATTTGATCCAGCGACCCAGAAAAAATAGGTCAATCTCACTTGTTTTCGATAAACTTCTGCTCAGTGACCACCTGTTACGAAAGTATGGTGCTCATATGCCCAGTCATTCTTCAGATAATCAGCCGGTGAAAATGTTTGCAAGAGTTTGACTTGATAGTCCAGAAAAATAGGTCAGTCAGTTTTTTTGATGAGCTTCAGTTTCGTGACCACATGCAAGATTGTGATCCTGTAGTCCTGGGTAATGTCTTTCTACACTGTTTGTTATATGCAGATAGAGATGTGTAATTCTACTGTACGGGAAGAATTGGACAGAATTCCCATGGTACTACAAGCCAAGATTAACGCAATCAAATACTGGTCTAGGCTTGTTAATTTGCCCAAGTCCAGGCTTGTGAAACAGACTTATCAGCAGTGTCTCCAGTTTTCCGAGCCTGAGTTCTACATGCTGTTTTATCATGTGTGGTTACGACAATCCTTCTTGGATGTAGGTAACTTTCATCGTACATTTTCCAGACGTGTTATCGATGAGTTCACACTGACTGGCGAAGCACGATATCTTGTCCATTGAATCATAAATTGGATTTTTATGCCACTCTGAAAAATGAATTATCTTTTGAAAAATACTTAACTTTTAATTTGTCTAAACCTCAACGTGTGCTGATTACCAAATTAAGGATAAGTAATCATACTTTAGAAATTGATTCAGGTCGTTATCATCAACCCATAATTCCAAGAGAAATGTGTACTTGTCAGTACTGCGTGTGCTATGTTGGTGATGAATTTCATTCTGTGATGTGTTGTGTTACTAACTTAAACATCGATATTCAAAAAGTATCCTGCTCGCTCAATATTTTCTAAATTCCTTCGATGTGACTCGTATAAGTTCACCATATTGTTCGCTAAATATTTGTACACAAGCTTTGAAAGAAGACTTCTTTCAATATAAGAGTCATTCCGGTGTGTAGTCAGACATGTAACATGTGAACCGCATCAAAAGTTGTAGGAGTTGATTTTACAAGATATCAGATAAACTACCATATTTTGAACTGTAAAGTACGGAGCCGTAAAAGGGACATGGAAATTATTTTTTTCAACCCCTGAAATTTTTTTTCTTCTTCTTATTAAGTCGTTATAACGACTTAAAAAAAAAAAAAAAAAAAAAATGGGGGCTGAAATTTTTTTTCTTCTTATTAAGTCGTTATAACGACTTAATAAAAAAAAAAAAAAATAAAAATGGGGCTATTTTTTTTTTTTTTTTTTTTTTATTATGTCGTTATAACGACTTAATTGACCAATGAAATTGCAGCATTAAGTCGTTATAACGACTTATTAAGTCGTTATAACGACTTAATTGACCAATGAAATTCCGTCTTACTTCTGCAGCTTTTATTTTGTTAACTGACAACTCCCCGGTGAAACAGCGTTTAGATATGCAGTATGAAGTCTGATAATGCCATTGAAGTAATAAACTTTGGATAAATTGGAGAGATATGTAGGCTATAGAGGTGGGAAAAGTTGACGGCGTCTGCCGACTAAAAGGCAACCCTATGACTCTATGCCCAAACCTGCCAATTCACATGGATTCTCTGTGTTGGTCCGATAATATCGCCAAAATTGTTTTGCTCGCCACCAACCATTACAGATAATTGAGGAGCTTGTAGCGTTGGCTCGAGCGGTATGGCGGCTCACTTCAAAGAATTAAAAATGGGTCAGACATGCTGATAATTGTATAGGTATAGCTGTAGTCCACTCCTAAACAGCCAAGCGAAAAAATGTGAAATGCAGACGGATTTTACTAACACCTATTCAGGCACGGCGGAGCCGGGGGAGAGGGGTGGGATGGGTTGAGAGGCTAAACACTGGATTATAGTTTTGATAATTTTCGCAGAGAATAACACGTGATACAAATGCCGTAATCCTACTATCATAATGCACCACAACACAGCGTTTGCATGCGTAAATTCGACACTTTCTGGGAGAGCCGTTCATAGATTGAACAACTTATGGAGTTTTACATCCAGTTATGAAAAATGGAGAGACCCATGCAATCAAAAACATGAGAGTGGGAACTGAGCTCCAGATCGAGCAACGGTTTAATGTTCATTCAAAACAAACAGAAAATATACCGTCAAAATGCACCAAAACAAAATAAATCGAACATAATGTATGTAGATTAACTTTCACTTTTGTTTCGCATAAGCACGCATCGATATTGAAAAGTATCAGACCTTATGCCCCCATTTGACATTCTGGTAAAACACATACAAATCAGGACTAACACTTCACACGTGGAGCGCTCGTAGCCATAATGTTTTCATATTCAACATCGAAATATAGTACGCTCACAAACCACATAAATAGATGTCTGTTTAATATATCAATAGATACTCTGATTACATAATCCACATTCGTTTATTTTAGATATAATTTCAAGATATTATTTCTACTTGAAATTCCAGGGTTCGCTGATCTCTCTCTCATTTTTTGTACAGGTCTAATTGGGGGGGGGGGGGACCCCTGACCCCACCCCCCGTAGATCTGCCCTTGATAGTGCCTATCTAAACGCTGTTTCACCGGGGAGGTGTCAGTTAACAAAATAAAAGCTGCAGAAGTAAGACGGAATTTCATTGGTCAATTAAGTCGTTATAACGACTTAATAAGTCGTTATAACGACTTAATGCTGCAATTTCATTGGTCAATTAAGTCGTTATAACGACATAATAAAAAAAAAAAAAAAAAAAAAAAATAGCCCCTATTTTTTTTTTTTTTTTTTTTATTAAGTCGTTATAACGACTTAATAAGAAGAAAAAAAAAATTTCAGCCCCCATTTTTTTTTTTTTTTTTTTTTAAGTCGTTATAACGACTTAATAAGAAGAAAAAAAAATTTCAGGGGTTGAAAAAAATAATTTCCATGTCCCTTTTACGGCTCCGTAGTACAGGGCAATAGCGCAGTAAGGAAAAATCCTCCGTCAACAAAAAGAGCACAAGCGCATCCCCAGACTGTGCCGATAACATCCACCAAGTATTATCTGAAAATGTAGATGTGTTGATAAGCTATCATGTACCGGTATATCTACAGTATTTTGAACTGTAAAGGGCAATGACTCAGTAAGGAAAAATCCTTCATCAATGGGAAAAGCACATGCGCATCTTCGGATTGTGCTAATAATATCCACCAAGTATCGTGTGAACCGTATGAAAAATGTAGGAGTTGCATTGACAAGAAATATGGACAGACGGATCTTCAGTACTTTGAACTGTAAAGGGCAATAACTCTGTTAAGAAAAATCCTCCATTAAAGGGAAGAGCACATGCGCATCGCCGGACTGTCCCGATAATATCCACCAAGGATTAGGAGAACCAAATCAAAAGTGTAGGAGGAGTTGCATTGACAAGATGATATCATTTAATCTACAGTATTTTGAAATGTAACGGGCAATAATTCAGTGAGGAAATATCCGCCGTCATGGGAAAAGCACATGCACATCTCCAGACTGTGCTGATAATAACCACCAGGTATTGTGTGAACCGTATAAAAAGTGTAGGAGAAGTTTATATAGTTTATAAGATTATGTAATTTAATCCGAGTTAGGTGCGCAATTGGCTTTTTTCTTGATATTTTTCACTTTTCACTATCTCTTAACATGGTGCTAAATAGCACTGTTAGCAATATAGTGCAGATATTTTGCTAATCTTTTGGTGCCAGAGTTTGAAGGCAATAACTGTCATCTAAATTGCATAGATTCGCACTATATGGTAAGCTAATATATTGTCTACTCAGCGTAGATTCGCAAATGGATTTGTCATACACTTTATTTTTATGCGAGGCAATATATTGTCTAATTAGCACTTGGATAATCTCATTGCATAGACTCGCAGTTCTAAAAGAGTTAATAAATTGTATACTTATAGTCCAGTCAATCTTGCGGTTTGACCTAGAAAAAATTGAAACAGAATTGCGGTTTGCTGCAACTATTCCCCCAAACCATCCCGAGCAAGATATAAAAAATGTAGATGAATATAAGCGGGGGAAATTTTCTAATTTGCATAAATCCAAGATGGCCGTTCTGCGCAATATTTTGGGTCAATTTTACACAGTATACACTCTACCTTGGGCAGAGTTGCTCAAATTAAGCAAATAGCCAAGATGGCTGCCATTTTCAAGATGCCCGCTATTCAGACTTCCGAATACCATCTCCAACATATTAATCCAGCGGTAACGGTGGTCCTTCAATGAATGAAGGTAACGTTGGTTCTTTAAAGAATGGAAATAACGGTGGCTCTTCAGGTATGAAAGTAACGGTGATCCTTCAAAGAATGCAGGTAATGGTGGTCCTTCAGGTATGAGGTAACGGTGGGCTTTCGGAAAGTGAGGTAACGGTGATCCTTCAAGGAATAGTTGTAACGGTGGACTTTCAGATGTGAAGGTAACGGAGGTCCTTCAGATATGAGGTAATGTTGGTCCTTCAGGTATGAGATAACAGTGGCCCTTCAGGTATGAGGAAAGGGTACCCTTTCGGGAATGGAGGTATCGGTGGTGCTTCAGATATGGAGGAAACAGCGATCTACCAGGTATGGAGGTAACGGTGGACCATCAGGTATGGAGATAACGGTGGACCATCAGGTATGAAGGTAACGGTCGACAATCAGGTATGGAGGTAACGGTGGACCATCAGGTATGGAGGTAACGACGATCTACCAGGTATGGAGGTAACGGTGGACCATCAGGTATGGAGGTAACGGCGATCTACCAGGTATGGAGGTAACGGTGGACCTTAATGTATGAAGGCAACGACGGTCTATCAGGTATGGCGGAAACGGTTGTCCTATAGATATGGAGGTAACGCGGGACCTTCAGTTATGGAGGTTAGAGCGACCATCCGAAGAATGGGGGCAACGTTGGACCTTCAGGTGTGAAGGTTACGCTGCTCCTTCAAGGAATAGAAGCAACTGTGGCCCTTCAAGGAATTAAGGTAACGGTGGACCTTCAGTTATGGAGGTAACTGTCTTTCAGTTATGGAGATAATAAAGGGAGAGAGAGAGAATCAAGGTTTAGTGTCGCGTTCAGCAATATTTCAGCTATATAGCGAGATGAGAGTGGCCCTTTCAAGAATGGAAGTAACGGTGGAAATGGTCGAAATGGTGGACCTCCAAACGGTGGTCTTTCAGTTATGTGGATAACAATGGTCGTTCAAGAATGAAGGTAACGGTGGACGTATGGAAGTAACGGCGGTCCTTCCATTATGGAGGTAACGGTGGTGCTTCAGTTATGGAGGTAATGGTGGATCTTCAGTTATGGAGATTACGGTGGTCCTTCAAGTAATGGAGGTAACGTTTGAACTTCAGGTATATAAGTAACAGTGATTCTTGGGGTATGGACGCGACGGTAGACCGCCAGGAATGAAAATAACGGTGATCCTTCAATTATGGAGGTAACGGTGGCCCTTCAGTTATGGAGGTAATGATGGATCTTCAGTTATGTGGACAACAATGGTCCTTCAAGTAATGGAGGTAACGTTTGAACTTCATGTATACAAGTAACGGTGATCCTTGGGGTACCGAAACAACGGTAGACCTCCAGGAATATAGGTACCGGTAACGGTGATCCTTCGAGCAATATAGGAAACGGTGGTCCTTCAAGGAATGGAGGTAACGGTAGACATAATTCATGTATGCAGGTAACGGTGGTCGTTCAGTAATGGAGGTGTAACGGGGAGCACTAGTACCAGTCCTTATACTAGCTTTAATACAGCTAGTGGGGATTTCCCTTTAGCTCAGCCGGTAGAGAGCTGGTGTGACAAGTAAGAGGACCCGGATCGAATCCCGATAGCACCTAAAAATCATCCTACATCTTTACATTGGTGCCGTGACCACTGTACCAGAGAACCTGGGTTGATGTCGGAAGGGGAGAGGATTTAGGTGGGGAGAAATGTAACGGAGGGCACTTGTACCAGTGCTTATACTAGCTTACGGCTAGTGGGAATTTCCCTTTAACTCAGTCGGTAGAGCGCTGGTGTGACAAGTAGGAGGACCCTGAATCGAATCCCGATAGCACCTAAAAATCTTCATCCTTTACAGAGGTAAGGAACATCCTTGAACAAAGGGAGGTAACGGTGGTCAGTCAGGTATGAAGGTAACGGTGAACCTTCCATGCATGGATGTAACGGATAATTCAGGAGATGTTGTTTATTTTGTTTATCTGGTCGCGAGAATGTTCGAATTCGGCGGCCACCCTCGGGTAATTATCGATACGTGTAGGTAGGGCATAATCGAACTCGTTTCATCGATTTCATCTATGTACTATTTCTTCTTCGCTTTCTTCCACAAGACAACTACTGTGTCACTACTTACATCCTTCGTATTATACATGTCTCTTATACTCCATATCACGAGGTCACAAATGTGAAGCGGAACTCCTGAAAGTAAGACTGACGACTGGTTATCGCTATGACCTTGTCAGACGAACCATGGCTGGAAATGATGCTACTCTAAAGAGAGATCATGGATCAGACAGTTAGAAGGATAGCAGTTGTCCATTTAACCCTATCTGGCCTGGGCGATTTGTGGCGTACCGCAGCCGGGGGGGGGGGGGAAGTGCCCCCTACATAATTTCGCTATCGCTAAGGCTAGAGGGCTGATACTTTCCACACTATATCTTTGGATCGAGCTCTAAAAGTAAAATGTAAAAAAATCCATGATGACGTCATAGTGACGTCATTTTCAAAAAGAGCATTTTTGGGGCGCTTTCTTGGCCAGAATACAGATACACTCGACCACAATGGTCAGGCATTGGTGGAGGTAAATGTTACACTTAGATTAGCGCGTTGACATTTTTTTTTATTTCAACCTGAATGATGGAATTTTGATGTGTCGTTTACAACTTTCGCTGGAATGTCATAGATGTAATGAGGTTGTAGAAGGTCTGATCTCCATCGATTTCTGTCAGAAACAACTATTTATTTCATTGCAACAAGCCAGCTGGCACATGAGCTGATATATAACATAAACTTTTGTGGCGGAAAGGCGAAAATAATTAATTATTTGGCCAGCGCGTTTGGTAATACATGCAATGCCAATGATACACGTGCACAGTTGAACATATATATTTATTTTATCAGCGGACTTGTGAATAAAAAAACATGCAAACTGTTTCAAGACTGTCCATTAACAAAGAGCTTCACCGATATCACGGCACGTGCATTTACATAGCGGTTCGTTCATTGACTCTCTTCCTTATTACTTTAACATGGGGCGGGGGTTTTAACATAAATGGTGTAAATATGAAAAATATGTGTCTATCCCCGAAAAGAACCATTATGCCCGTATTATGATATTTATCGAGAAAAGTCCAGTTATCATTGATTAGAATATTGTCTATGCTAAAGAGATATGGAAGAAAGAGAATGAACGAACCACGTAGTGAACCACGTCTCAGTGCACCTGCCGTTGGCATCAGCGCAGCTCTTTGTTGAAAGATTAACTTAAATTCTGGGCAAGTGGGACACCAGTCAGAAGGACACCAAGCTGGTACGGTAACGGATACATTTACGTCCCTAAATAGAACTCGTTTCTTGAATAAAGATAACCCGGTACTTCACTTCGAACAATGTCAATTTTCTAATAACAGTGTGAGTGTCTGACAAAACTAGACATATCAGTTCAGGCATACTTGGGTGTTTCCAATAATATTGAGGGATGTAGGGCTTACGGTGATCGGTATCAGACATATTAAGGACTCGAGGCCCAAACGTGAGTGAGAAAATGCACTGTAACTTTTGGCTGTAAATATGCAGTAAGTTATTGCTTTCCTTCACTGTAAATTACTGCAAAACTCAATAACATAATACACTGATTAAATTCAGTATCACTGTATTACATTTATACATCAAGTTACTGCGTCTTATAAAAGGTACAGTATTTATTCCAATAAATATAAAATACATTATTTTATACAGTTTTACTGTAAACTGACATAATTTATTGCATCTGATATAGAAAAACGTGCTCGCTATACCAATGTTGTCCCGATTGGTGGAATGACAAAATTGCCGAGGCCATGCGATGCCATGATAAAACAAACATTAAATGTGACAATGGTATGTACAAACACTTCAAAAATAAAGTTAAGAGTCTAATTTATCAGGCTAAGAAATCACATTATTCCAACATGCTCGACGAGGGAAAGAAAGACATCAATAAATTCGGGAGATACTTCGTAGACTTGGCCCCACTAGTTCCAGTACAAGTACCGCAACAAATGAACTCTCGGTGGACGGAGAACAATAATTAATCCCGAAGTGATATCAAATACATTTAATGATTATTTCACCTCCATTGTGAACATCCTTGTGCACTCTAATCCGGCAGAGTCCGGTTCTGCTGCTGCCTTGGCGAAACAAGCCGAATTCGTGGAAAATCGCAAGAGTCCGGTTTCCGACTAAGACTACACTGTAACAAGATGTTGTAGGAGACCATAATATGGTGGCCGATAAGGGACATCGCTGCATTGTTTCAGGTATGTGGTTTGGTAACACGAAGGCAGGATGCAAAGCGCGAAGTCGTGTTTGGACTTCGCGCTTCGCATCCTGCCTTCGCGCTTCGCATCCTGCCTTCGCACTTCGCATCCTGCCTTTGCACTTCGCATCCTGCCTTCGTGTTTGGACTTCGCGCTTCGCATCCTGCCTTCGCGCTTCGCATCCTGCCTTCGTGTTACCAAACCACATACCTAGCGATGTCCCTTATCGGCCACCATAAGAAAGAGCGATTTTTTACTTAAAAGAACCATTAAATATGACATTTCATGAGAAAAGATGAAAAGAATGAGCGGAAGATAACATGAAGATATAAAACTGGTTACCACCCTTACATCAGATAAGACTACTTCACATTAATTCAGATAGAAGAAAACCTCAGCTCTTCGTCAGTACAATTCTGTTGAGCAGGTAGCAGGTCACCTGCCCGTCAGCCTGTCTGGAAGGATATGTAACCATCACTACTGAAATACAACAAGCCGAAGGCTCTATAGTGAACTTTGCATAAAGGCAGTTAAAGAGCAACAAGAACTATTGTTACAAGCTCGCGAGTTGAAATGTTGTTCACGAGGATATATTATATCACGGCCAAGTCGTCCCTTAGTTTTTGTGTCACAAGCAAATATGGATGCTATTTGGCAGCTATTTCACAAAATTAGGGATGAACGGACGGCAAACAGACAGCATTTCCATAGCCCACCTCCCCCCCCCCCCAAAGTAGCGGGGATAACAAAGGACTCAAAATACATATATTTTCAGAAAAGATGTTTTAATGACCATCAGTAGATTATAATCATGGTGTGAAAACTCCCAAACAATGGCAACAGTTGGCGAGCTAATGTTATGTCACTAGTTACATACGATATTTACGTTATGGCTTTATGTCACTGATGAATAACAACCCAGTTATGTGATAAAAAAAAATATGTATAAAAATATGAACTGTCAAGCAGTGAAGCCAGCTTTACACATCACACTAATATAACCAGACAGATCTAACTGGGTAGCGAAGCACCATATGCAATGCACTGGTATTATTAGTCAAAGATGATCAGCACGAACAATATAACATATCAACATGATGACTTGACAAAATGAAGAGATCTACTAGTACTGCATCAATATCACAGGACATTCACCAGTCAAACATTATCACATTTTAAAATATCAATCATGTATAAAGTTCACACAGATATGTACATGTTTGTAATCAAATATAATAACCTGGGTACTATGACAATATTGATTTAAGAGTACACATTGATAAAAACGTTACCATTTGGCAATAAGTGACAATATCTTCATTAACACATTGATCAAAATGCCTGTCTAGTACCTGTATACCAAATGGTATGATATTTATTAGTCAAAAGTTTTAACATTGTACAGGCGTATACTAGATACAAAAAAGGGTTAAGTATTTATTCATTAAAGAGAAACATATAAGCTACAATGAAATATATCAATTTGGGAATTTTCACAAAACTGATCAAAGGCAGTACATGTAGATATGGACAAAAAGCATGCCTCGTGATCTTACCACAGTGAGGAAGCTTTATTCAGGATTGTTTTGGATTGACACACAAAAACTTGTATGGGTACTACCAGATCTCTACTCCAAAATTCCATCCTGTCAATCATGTAGACGATGTAATGGGTGAAAATTGGTATAGTATCGGACAGTACCTGGCACAGGGCTTTAGAAACAAACTTGACTGAACTGAAAATTTGTTTGCGGTTGTATACAAAAGGAACAGGGATTTCACAATAATACTGGCAAGAAATAGGACATATGCACCTGTAAGCGGTAGTAAATAGATATGGACTACGGTTGATGTAGTGTGTACAACTGTATTGATATATATCATAAGTGGAATGGGAATAGGAAATGACAATATAAATGACAAGTAATATAACAAAAATTATATACAGGACTAGAGTACATGTATCAGCAATACATACAGAATAAAACAGCCGACAGTTTTGCATAAGTAATAAACATGATATAACAGAAATACACTCGGAACATATGTTCACAAATATATACAGCATATCCAAGGTTTAATACTGTGTTAAATACTGTGTCTTCCCTTATATGTGTTGTAATTTTTACCTGTATATGGCGAGATTCTGCTGGTGGACGTTTCGTCCCCGAGGCCCGCCCCCTGTACAGACCTTTTGGTCTTTGATATATGTTGGCATTTGTGGGAAGTTGATGCTGGGTCGACATCGGGCCTTGCAGACTAGTATTTTGTGTTAAATGCCGTCATTTACATCTGACGACGATACAGCTCACCAATCTCCAATGTACGAGTTGTCACAGCGAAACAGCTCACCAATTACCAGTATACGAGTTGTCAAAGCATTTCCATCATAGCTCTCTAGATTTGTATCTAATACCGCTTATGCCGGTGCTAGGGGCCGTGTGGTCATATCATCCAAGTTGCCACATGAACAGGTACAATAAAAGCGTACCTGAGATACAACACATATGACGAATCGTTAGATTCTTGGTATGTGCTTAAGAATAGGTTAGCCAGAAGACTATTCTGTGAAGTCATGTGACGCAGTCAGTATGTCGGCACCTCTTCCCACTTCCCTTATATGTGTTGTATATAACGGAAATAGATATGGAATGAAAATCCGACATTTTGTTGAACCAATACAAAAATATGGTCTTAGAATTGGCAGTTTTGTTCACGTAATATCACAGTATACATATAGAATGAAAAACTGGCAGTCTTGTCTGAGCAATATCACAGAAATGCACCCAGACCATATGTTAGAAAATATATACTGGATAAGCACGGTTTAATTCTGTATTGATATATCAAAAATAGGTATGGTATAAAAACCGACAATATTGTCTGAGGAATCTCACAGAAATGCACTTCAAACATGCGAAGAAAATATACATTTGGACTAAAGTACAATGTATGATTTGATATTATACATTGCTAATATATCATAAATGGGTCTAGAATGAATAACTGGCAGGTGTTACTTAATATGACGGAGCCAGAGTATATGTATGGTTTAATACTGTGTTCCTGTATCAGACATGGTTATGGAATGAAACACTTGGCAGTTTTGTTCAAGTAATATATAAAAAAGAATTTTAGAAAATATATACTGGACTAGAATACATTTATGATTCAATACTGTTAGCACCGGATGAAATTAGGTATACTATCACAGAGCTGTTCCTTAAACAGATATCAGAACATTCATATTGGACAATGACAAATAAATGTAGCAGATCGAATGGACTCAGTGAGTTATCAGGTATGATCCTACGGCGTGATATAGAGATCAATGTTTAATTGGTGAGCTCATGTACAGAAAAATAATTGTATATTGTTATGAGAAGGTGGTTGATTTCATAAGCCAAATTTTGGTAACATATGCCATGTGTTTGTTTTTAATATGCACAGTTGCGTGGAAAATATGATGTAGAATAAAAACAAACCTGATGTGGACCCTCTTCCCTGGCTGAGGTAAGTCATACTCGTGGAAATACCAGTAAGGAAGAGTTGGGAAGGGAGTGGAGTGGAGAAGGCCTGTTACATGTTCATTAGATTAGAGAGAACTGCCTCTCTAAAATGGAGGTAAAACAGGTCATTTTTTGCCCAATAAAGTCAAGAATATACCAAGCTAAGAGACATCGGCTACAGGCGATCAAGGATATATATCCGCATCGGATGACATTAAAAAACAAATGTCATCTATCTACTTTGCCTAATAATACAAAAGATGTTTTGTTCTCTATTAAAAATTTGACAATGCACACTTTCATTGAAATATCACTGTTACAACTTGCAACAATATATAAGCCAAGTTGCCTGGTTTTCCCGTATATCAATAACAGCAGGGTCAAAGTATAAACCCTGTACCTTGTGTATAGTTGTAGCCCAGCAAATTGTGTGCGTTCCATCTGGTGATTATGGGCAATAAAGTACACAGTTAGTGGTTTGACCGATATTGATTCGGGATATATGCTGGGTATTTTTTTTCATGTTGTCGAATTGAATGTGTATCTCCAGAGGTTGCTCATCAAATGAGGTTTGATCAACATCATACCAAGCAAAGTCTGTTATCGTTCCCTGTGCTCACATGGCCATCCGCTACAGACAGGTTTCTTTTCAGCATAACCCTTGCACCGAAACACAGGCTCAACTGTTTAGGGAGTCATCCACATTCTGAGTCTTCAACTGGTATTTCACTGTCTGGGGCATTGTGTGTAATTGTTATTGTATACATCTGTGTGTTCTCCTTGCTGTTTTGCATATGCAAGATAGTATTGTTGTGGTCTTCATACCATTTCTTTTTTGTCGAATATGTGAAGAATATGGTCAAATTGTTCAAGTGAGTAGTCTTCAATAATCTTGCCTTGAGGATACTAATATCTGCTGCTGTGTGGGAGGCTGTACGCACTAGATTCAGTATTTGCCATAATCTTCATCATGCTGTTGCCTAAAGTTTTCTTCCAGGAAATGGATAGAGAACAGGTTCTGCCATATGTTGTATGGGCCGCTTTGTTTGAAGATCGTAGCTCCAAAGACTGGTTTCAAATGGTATAAATCACCAAATGCCATGACGTTGATGTTTCAAAAGTATGTGTATGCCGAGGAAGTTGTGTCTTTGATTTCTGACAGTCTCTTGTGGATACGCCCAAGAGTATGCACTAGCCATGCTAATCTCATCGATTATGAGTGAAGAAATCTGTTGGAAAACGTCCCTCAGCAGCTTTAGTCTACATGGTCTCAGTGGTATGTAATCTGCTTATTTAGAATGCTGCAGTGGAAACTGCAGGAGCTTGTGAAGTGTAGCACCATTAATGTCGTGATCAGCAACACTTGTTGGGGCAGTAGCAACCACATTAATATTAGGCAAACCGGACTGGGAATAACGGAGGATGTCTTCTTTCTACACCTGAAGAAATGCGACTTTCCTGAGCCAGCGCTACGCGTGACAAAACATCGCAAAGGGAGAGGATGTTGTGTTTGGATGACAGGAACATGTTGCAGAAGCAATTCCAAAGCTCGCAACTCTGATAAACTCAGAGCGTCTACAGAATGGTGGTATTCTTCATCAGTCATGGTGTGTTTGGTAAATTGCACGTACAGATGGGAATTGAATGCATCCAAGTCTTCTGGGGGTGGCTCTTCTTTCTGCAGAACATCAAACTGTAAGATTTCAGATGATTCAAGATTATATTCGAACTCTTCCTGGTCAATGAGGTCCTGGCATGCAGCACCTGGAGCAACTGATGCATACATATATACAAGGTTTTGTTCTTGAAATGCTCGGAGATGTTTACAGCTTTTTGTATTTTTTAGCAAAGTCCGTTTCGTTCACGGGTTTGGTCTAGGTTGTTCTCCTCATTGGAGAGAGCAACAGACACAGTATCATATGGATGCAGGATATCATCCTCTTTCCTCCGCGGCAAAAACAGGTACAACAAAGAATAGTAATACTTCTCCTTGTGGATTACCATATTTGGTTGGTGAAATCTCAGACATGCCGACTTGTTGTCTTATCCACTTTGTACTGTTTTGCAACGGATACGTTGGCAGTTCTTTCTGTGCTGGGTCAACAATGGGCTCAAAAATTGTGTAGTTGGCGTCAAAGGTTGCTATTGACATTTTCTCATAATGATCTGTTGATGGACGGATGACATAGTTTTACAAAAGGCCAGGTATGAAAACATTCAGCTCTTCCAGTTGGTGTTGGGTTTGTACCATTTTGAACCTCGTTGCTGGGTTGGAATTGTTGATATATATTGGTTGTCTACTTGAATAACAGATGTTCAACCCACAACGACGAAAAGCAGCTTCCTGGGAGCTGAGAATTCGCTGTGTTAGCAGAACATGGCCAAGTTTGAGAGTTTTGCCGAAGAGTTGATTTTGATGGCAAAGACTGTATGCAAGCAGTCTCAGACTATTTCAGGTTGCCAGGTGCATTTTTACAAACATAGAAACGAACATATAGTGCTTCAAGTACTTGCTAACAACCATCTGTATGTCCATGTTTGTAAAGCTGCAAACACTGCGCATTGTATGAGTTTACCCATATATTGTCTTCCCCGCTTTGTAATATGCAGATTCTAGAAGGTGGCCCTGGGTTGAAAGCTGTTTTCATTTGGCTACCACTCTCACCTGCAATGGAGAGGCTGATTTTTGTGAGGTCATCATTGCCTGTCGTCGTAACCTGTTCAGGACCGGTTATATTCGGTACAACGGCCATAGATAGTGAATTTTTTTGCCAGTTTGGCGGGGAAGATCTGCAATTTTTACCCTCTTGAGTGGAGGGGACTCCTCCGATGGAACAATTGTCGAATTCCTTGTGAAAAGGAGTTGCTCCTTGTGGCCACTGGTGCAGTATTGATCTTTTGGTTGTGTCACTCTAACGTATTTTTTATTATGTATTATGTAATTTCCATTAGCCACAAGTTGAACATTCGCTGCCTCAGCATTCTGATTTTGAGCAACGAAATTTATTTTGCCAGTTGTTTCTTGCAAGATGCCGTTCAGTTGCTTGCCGTCGCTCTCCCAACTGTCGAGTTCATGTTTGCTCTGAACAGTTACTTTCACATTAACATCTGCATTGTGCATGGAAGATGAAATGGTGTCGACCTTGGTGTAGCCCGACGTGGTTGAAATTTCAAAATAAATGAATTTGGGATTATGGTGTAAACCTCCTGTGCATGTGGACACACAGAATTATGATACACATAATTGGAGAAATGCACACACAATATTGATAAGCAAAAGGATGAACCAAGAACTAGAGTAGAATGTGTATGGGACACAAAATTATCCACACTAACATATATGCTCGCTATAGGAGAGTTAAATGAACCGCGCAAAGCATGGAGAACGGCTTGGGTGTATAATAAATTCTGATAGAGTCCTGGATAAGCTTCATTCCGCAACACCATGAATACATGTGTGAGCGAAGTTGAAGCATAGTCATTCTTAAGATATGGTGGCAACAATAAATCATATGGGCAGATTTGGATACCTACTACTAATGTCAGGAGGGCATTACTGGATAACAAACAGGCAACCTGATAATAGAAATAACTAGCTTCCCCATAATTGAAGGAGAAGGGGCTTCAATCTAATCTGTATATATCTTGGTGAAGGTTAGAAAGTGTTTGGAGTACATAGGTATTATAAATTTTCTGAAACAGAGATAAAGTACTCAGGATGTTTTGCAGAGGACCATTTTCAGGAAATAGATGAGGTGAGACCAGAAAGCAAACAGGCATGGTTTGGTTTAGTATCTTTCATATCAGGTCCTTTGTCTCCGGTGAGATGGGGAAAAATTTGCTTAGATTCATGATCAGAAGAAAATTGACGAGACTACAGTTAAAAAACAAATATTTTGGCAATGTCATGTTTTTCATTTCATTCCATAAGTCTTCCTGCTTTAATCATTTTGAGGACCCCAATATTGAGGTGGCAAAATCCACTTTCTGAGATTAGAGCATTAAAGAGTTAAGTGTAGTGAGTTCATGTATAATTTTGAGCGTACTGCACTAGAAGAAGTAACTGCTTACCAAGATATTCGTGTACCAGTGTCAGACTGTTAGGTTTGGCATATGTTTGACTGATATCTGCAAAAAAATCAAACACATTCATGACCATAAATAACGAACAGATAAAGTCTCTCTTTGCCTTTAACTGACATATCACCATAGTTACATATACACGGTTTGAAGGTTTTAAATCCTAACAAATCCAGGAATCATCTCAATATAGAAATCTAGCTAAACAAACCTTCCGGTGAATTCCTTGCTATGATCTGTGTGGCGTATTGACAAACTGAATTATTGTGGAGTTTGTGACACAATATCAGGACAAAGATTCTTTGAACTGTTAAATCATTATTCTAGTCCTTCACTCCCAGCTGATCTTTTTCACATCTTGGTGATGCTGCTAGTCAATCAAAATCCAAAATTGGTGCTTCCATTTAACGCAGTGCCTCTATTGTGCAGATCTCTTCCATTCACAGCAGCATTGAACACATCAGGAAGGGAAAAACAAATATAAACGATATATCCCAATTATAGCCCAGTTGGGCTATTTTATAATGAACTTACCTGTAATACTTGTAATCATCTCATCACACCTCCTGCCTGACATTTTATCTTGGTCACCACAGGGACTGAAATAAGCAAATTCAAAATGATCAGTTATTTCTCGGAATTTAATCAGACATATTTTTCAACCTAAACAGCATTTATTTTTTTCATCCGAGAAGCTCAAATCTTTATCTGACATTTCCAACATCAAGCTGCTATTTCGAAGCCATGCATTTAGTGGGCATTTTTAATCCGATGACATGCCAGGAACTTTGGGACAGCAAAGTCCATTTGGGCCCTAAGGCACTCAGAAACTAATATGGTTTATTGATCACATATTCTAGAAAAATAAATAAATAAAATACTATAGGTAAGCAGTATGCACTGTGTATACATGTATGTTCCTAAACCCTACGCTAGTGGTTTATTTCAATATTCTTCTACATTATGTGATCATATTCAGGCCGGAGTTCCAGTTGAGGCTATGCCACTACGACGTTGCTTGCGACGTTTCATTTTGACATGGGTAACATGTCAGATGCTTTATAATGCTACATGTTTCACCCTGTTTTTCCATGAAAACTTGTCTCATAGACGTAACGATACAGCTATTTGAGGGTTGTGACATGTTTCAATCGCGTTGCCGTTTCACCATAGTGACCCGAATAGTCGTTTCAAACATCAAAGCTGAAAGAAATATAACGCCGTCCCAAGGAAAACAGGATAGAAGACGGATAGTGCTGTCTGATGCATGGAATTAGACATAGTCTATTTTCACACAGATATAACCGTAACACGGAAATATCAATCAGCAAAAAAAAAAAAAAAACAAAAAACAGGATGTGATATGATTATTACTGGCTTCCAGATATTTATTTCTGGTCTTTAACGATCGTGAAGATATCTGTCGATTAACAGACTGACCAATTTAATTGAATTATTTGCATCACAATTAAACGCTTTCAGGCCTAGGGTATTTGATACCTGCCCAGTCCGGGGAAGGGACGCCTCCTCCCCACTGAATACTTCTCTACTTCTTGAGTAACCTGCCACAATATATCGTCGGGTCAAGCTCCACTAGAAAGTACAAAAGAACAATTTGCGGGATGGGCGTTGATATATGTTGGCATTGTGGGAAGTTGATGCTGGGTCGACATCGGTCCCTACAGACTAGACTTTTGTGTTAAATGCCGTCATTTTCATCTGACGACGATACAGCTCACCAATCCCCAGTTTGTGACGAGTTGTCACAACGACACAGCTCACCAATTACCAATATACGAGTTGTCAGAGCATTTCCATCATAGCTCTCTAGATTTGTATCTAATACCGCTTATGTCGGTGCTAGGGGCCGTGTGGTCATGTCATCCAAGTTGCCACCTGAACAGGTACACTGAAAGCGTACCTGTGATACAACATATATCAGGGATCGTTAGATTCTTTGTATGTGCTTTAGAATAGGTTAACCAGAAGACTATACTGTGAAGTCATGTGGCTCTGTCAGTATGTCGGCACCTCTTCCCACTTTCCTTATGTGCGTTGTAATTTTTACCTGTATATGGCGAGATTCTGCTGATGAACGTTTCGTCCCCGAGGCCCGCCCCTGTACAGACCTTTTGGTCTTTGATATATGTTGGCATTGTGGGAAGTTGATGCTGGGTCGACATCGGGCCTTACAGACTAGTCTTTTGTGTTAAATGCCGTCATTCTCATCTGACGACGATACAGCTCACCAAACCCCAGTGTACGAGTTGTCACAGCGACACAGCTCACCAATTACCAATATACGAGTTGTCAGAGCATTTCCATCATAGCTCTCTAGATTTGTATCTAATACCGCTTATGCCGGTGCTAGGGGTCGTGTGGTCATGTCATCCAAGTTGTCACCTGAACAGGTACAATAAAAGCGTACCTGAGATACAACACATATAAGGAATCGTTAGATTCTTTTTATGTGCTTTAGAATAGGTTAACCATAAGTCTATACTGTGAAGTCATGTGGCTCTGCCAGTATGTCGGCACCTCTTCCCACTTCCATTATATGCGTCGTAACTTTGAAATTTCACAGTTACGTCATATTATAAATATGAATTTTCGGTCGAGTTTTCGGTCAGATTTTCTATTGTTCATATTTGTATTACGTTCTCCGAAATAAACCACATAGTAAATTGGGAAATAATTATCTGATGTGAAATAAAATAGTTTATGCACTCTTTTACGCAAAAAAAAAAGCAAAAATGGTGAAGAAAAAGATAAAACACCACTTTTCTGGTACCCCACATGGTCGCCATTCTAAATTTACCCATGATCTTTTCTAGGAGGGGTATGCAAATAGGGACAAGATGGCCCCGATATAATACGCTGTAAAATCACGCAGTTTTTTGTTGTTTCAGAGATTTAGTGTAGAAAGTTCGGTTGGGCGTGGGGCAAGACGGCCCTCGTGTTTGGGAGGGTTAAGAGTAATCGCGTTAAACATACATACCAACATAAATACACAGCAGGTTTGCCATAACAAAAGAGTGACCTTGGTGGGGCACCAATAAGAGCACGCATTGGAAGAAATAACAATTGTGTTCTCTATGTGACCAAAGCTAAATCCGGTATTTCTGATGTGTGTAGCGAATCAGGACATTTGCTGAACATAGTCAGTACGACTGCTCTATATATATGATTACAGCATTCACGGGACCCGGCCATTGTGTGGCACATATGACAGACACCAAACCCGGTGAAAACAGGGGAATTTATTTTTTTATCTGTATGAAAATATTGAATATTTTTCGTGTGTAAAACAGTGTTCCTCGCTTCTCCCTGAATGCGATCACTGTTGCAACAACACGATACGAGCCCAGGCCTCCGTGATTTTAATAATCATCTCTGCGATAGTTATTCCATTCTCCGAAACGGGACGAAATTTCAAAGACTGTCGCGCCAGAGAGGTGGCACATATGACACCAAACCCGGAGAAGACAGGGGAAATTATTTTTTTTATCCGTATGAGTATATTGAATATTTTTGGTGTGTAAAACAGTGTTCCTCAATCCTCCCTGAATAAGATCACTGTTGCAACAACTCGATACGAGTTCAAGCCTCCGTGAGTTTAATGACCATCTGCGATCGTTATTCCATTCTCCGAAACGAGATGAAATTTCAACGACTTACGCGCCAGAGAGAGTTACCGCGATTGGCATAGTAAATCATATACAAGTTCTAGACATACACGTATTTAAATCAGCAAGTATGATCGATTTTAAAAATACTCCCTGTGTGCTGAATTAGGCCATGTCGAGTCAACAGATCAATACGGCAACTGGAGTAAATTATCATTTTGGTTAATATCTCAATGCAAATGTACAGGTTTAGTGTGAACCAGTGATATTTTACCAAAACTTGAGCACATTATTGTCATGAACAATTTGCACTCTATGATAATTGGGTTCACATCAGGGATTATGATGTACTGAACATGTCTGAAATTATCATATTCATTGTTAACCTGAGGAGCAAGCAGTCTGTGTTTTATACGTGAGTTTGACTTCCATTGAAGATAAGAGAATAAAAACTGATGCAAGTTGAATTACATAAATGCTTCGTATATTTCAGTTCCAGGTGATCTGGTGATCTGATGAAACAACATGTAATGGGAGATAGACTACTTTGAAACACTTCCAAGTTTGAGACGTGTTCGGACCCGTTTCACTTGCGACATGCCCCAAAAGTTGGGACAAAGTCATGTTTTGGCTTAGACGTTTCATTTTGTAAAATTTTCAGATTGAGATATGTACATACAACAAATGCTTCACTATGTAGGATGCTACATGATTCAAACAAACTCATGTCTCATACTGAGACATATAGACATACATACAGCGAGAGATAGCCTATGCCTAGTGAGCGAGGGGAATCCCCTGGACACTGATCAGACCAGCCACTGTGTCACCCATCCACTCAGACGCTCCCCCACCAGTGCTTCAACAGGACACTTCACGCGGCCCATTCAGACCAAGGATGGCTCACCTCCCATCCCAAACACCACCCTGCGCACTTCCGAAACACTTCCATCTTTCCCTACTACGCTCCAACTTCGCATGCGCAGAGTGACGTGACTTCTTGTTCAGTCTGACTCTCCCCCAAGAAGGCTTCAAGATGAGACTCATTTTGATGAGACATAGCTTCATTCTTCAAATATGCCCCTATCGACCCCTAAAATGCCCACTTTCGCTACTACTGTAAGCGCAAAATGATTAAACTGATTAAAATCACAACACCAGTCGGACGCTGCTCCACGAGTGCTTCACTTTGACAACCAACACGGCCCATAGCATTTCATTAAAGCAGTATATAAGTCACCATGTTATCTTCCCATCGACATCAATGGTATCATTATATAGGTAGTTGAACTTAAACGCAAAATGAGAATGATGGTGGAAAACAATGCCAGCAGACTGACAGGAGACATATGACCCCACAGACGAATATACTGACTGCACATTTCTAAAAACACCACAAGAACCAAAACTGATCATTGTGATGATTTGTATCTCAGCCAGGCTTTTATGGCGGATGTTCATGTGGACATCTTGAATGACGTGACCACACGGTCACTAGTGACATACTACACCATTCTCCATGACACATGTGTTAGAGTCTGATCCGGCATCCAGTAGTCAGCTTCCGTTCAAAGAGAAGTTCCGCGTCCATAATCCAAGGACATATTTTCGTGAAACAATATTAACATCAAACTAAGTAGGGATAAGTTAAAAATATATTTTAAAAAAAAACAGAATCTAACTTCTTGCAAGAGAGAAATTTACAGTTGTCTTCAATGATGTCGGTAAGATATAACGATGTCCGTATCGCTGATCAATATTCTTAATCCAAATGGATTACCATATATGTCGTTTTCTGCAGTATATTGTCTCCCAGTCACCCTTAAGATTGTGACTGTTCACATGAACATCACGAAGATCTGAATTACTCGGTGTTCATACGGCCCCTAGCGCCAAAGATCTTTCACAACAAGATCTTTCAGTGAGTGATTTTTATCACGACAATTTGAGTAACTGTGAGTCAAAGCGTTTAGTGGTATAGCCTTGTTGATTTATTTTCTGCAAAATGTTTTGTGACTTTAAAATCGTCAGATAATACACAGTAGCAGGTTTTAGTAACGCATCAATTCTATCCATGTGTTCCTTGACGGGCACATACTTTTTGTTTTAAGAAGTTCTCGAGATCTGATAGTGTATCGAGACATATATGATTGATACATAGATCTTCTTATAATCTAATCAACTATTAAACACAAACCGAAATGGAGATTGGGAAACAGATACCAACATGCAAGAATATGGTTTTGAAAGAACCCGTTACTGAGCTTGTAAATGGTATGTCCTCAAATCTAGATCATAATGTCAATTCGATGCTGCTTTATCCCTACCAGGCCTGGGGTCATTACGCCCCCTACCAAACTCTCGGAACGACAAAAATTTGACAAATGATCATTCGTTAATTTGTAGTTTACCATATTGGGGTCATTTTTACCCATGATCCTCTGCTCGGGGTTAAGTAAATAGGCTCAAAATGACCCCCAATGTTGTAAACCACAAATTAGCGGATCTCTCAAATTTTTGTCGTTATGGAGATAGATTAGAAAGTTTGGTAGGGGGCGTAATGACCCCAGGCCTGGTAGGGGGCGTAATGACCCCAGGCCTGGTAGGGGACGTAATGACCCCAGGCCTGGTAGGGGACGTAATGACCCCAGGCCTGGTAGGGGACGTAATGACCCCAGGCCTGGTAGGGGGCGTAATGACCCCAGGCCTGGTAGGGGACGTAATGACCCCAGGCCTGGTAGGGGACGTAATGACCCCAGGCCTGGTAGGGGATGTAATGACCCCAGGCCTGGTAGGGGGCGTAATGACCCCAGGGCTGGTAGGGGGCGTAATGACCCCAGGCCTGGTAGGGGTGTAATGACCCCAGGCCTGGTAATAATGACCCCAGGCCTGGTAGGGGACGTAATGACCCCAGGCCTGGTAGGGGACGTAATGACCCCAGGCTTGGTAGGCGTAATGACCCCAGGCCTGGTAGGGGGACGTAATGACCCCAGGCCTGGTAGGGGACGTAATGACCCCAGGCCTGGTAGGGGATGTAATGACCCCAGGCCTGGTAGGGGGCGTAATGACCCCAGGGCTGGTAGGGGACGTAATGACCCCAGGCCTGGTAGGGGACGTAATGACCCCAGGCCTGGTAGGGGGCGTAATGACCCCAGGCCTGGTAGGGGACGTAATGACCCCAGGCCTGGTAGGGGGCGTAATGACCCCAGGCCTGGTAGGGGACGTAATGACCCCAGGCCGTAATGACCCCAGGCCTGGTAGGGGACGTAATGACCCCAGGCCTGGTAGGGGACGTAATGACCCCAGGCCTGGTAGGGGACGTAATGACCCCAGGCCTGGTAGGGGACGTAATGACCCCAGGCCTGGTAGGGGACGTAATGACCCCAGGCCTGGTAGGGATAAAGCAGCATCGGATTGATATTATGATCTAGAGTTGAGGGCATACCATTTACACGATCAGTATCGGGTTCTGCCAGAACCGTATTCTCCTCTCTTCTTGTCGATGACTATTTTTTTTTCACTTCCATGGATCCTGCGACTTACATCGTGAATGGTTGAAGTAAGGGCTTCTCATATATTTGATTTCTAGACAGTCGCTTTGATTAGATTCCATCGCTGATTGTTCGATAGTATCAATCTCCAAGTCTTGCGATGCATGTTGGTATCTGTTTCCCAATCTCCATTTCGGCTTGTGTATAATAGTTGATTAGATTATAAGAAGGTATATGTATCAAACTTCTTAAAACAAAAAGTATATGTACCCGTCATGGTACACATGGATAGAATCGAGGCGTTACTAAAACCCGTTAGTATCTTCTGCTGTATAGTTTGTGACGGTACATTATCTGTATCAGGTATTTTCAAGATTTTAATATACATCTATTAAGATGAATAACTCAGGAAGATTAGCACCTTTGAGGATAACTAATTTTTTTCAGCATCAGATACATGTATTGAGATGAAATATTGATGGGGGTCAAAGACAGAAAAAGATATATGTGTATATATAACAATAACTAACTAACACGGTGAGTTTACATGCTACCTGTAATCGTAATACTGTTAGAGTGTGTATAGTGTGTATATAAAGATCAGCAGTCAGTTATGATTTATTATCATATAAATACTGTTACAGTATCGTACCCGTACGGTTTCAACCGGACCCACTCTCTTCCATAATTTTAAAGCACTCGTATACGTACTTTGCAAGAGCATCTACTACGCACTGTATATTTGATGCCATGATTTGCATGAATAAAATATGTTGAGGGGGACCAACTAACCGGATGGTTGACTCAATAACAGCCATTAGTTCTCATCATGTATCTGATGCTGAAATAAATTAGTTATCCTCAAAGGTGCTAATCTTCCTGAGCTATTCATCTTAATAGATGTATATAATAATCTTCAAAATACCTGATACAGATAATTTCCCGGTAACGTTGAGTGTACTTATATGTGTTTGTGAAGCGATACATTTATTTTATCAAACCATAGATGGTCATTTGTGGTTAAAAAAACCTGCATTTTTGTGTGTGGTTACTTGACAGTCTGGGAAATTTTATCGAAATCCAAGCTGAACGGATCAACTTTGAATAGAATACAAATGAATCGTGTACGGTACATGTTTGTCAGCATTGTTCCTGTGTGTACAGTTGAGCTGTTTAATATGGTGGCCGAGAGGGGCCATCGTCACTTCGCCATCGTACGTCAAAAAACAGAGCGATGGAGCGATAGAGCGATAGAGCGATGGCGATAGAGCGATAGAGCGATGGCGATAGAGCGATAGAGCGATAGAGCGATGGCGATAGAGCGATAGAGCGATGGCGATAGAGCGATAGAGCGATGGCGATAGAGCGATAGAGCGATGGCGATAGAGCGATAGAGCGAAGTACATGACTGCGCATGTCTCATAATCATGCATATTCATACGGTGATAATCGTACCTCCAACACAAGAGAGATCGCCGCTAAACTCTAGTTATTATCAGGCGGATTCATGAATATTATAGGGGCCAGCGGCATACCACACAGATTACACAGATAACACAGGAAGATAGACCGATAAGTTTTATTGTATATGGGCTAAAATAATAAACATTGGCTAAAAGATCGACATAAGAATCTAATAAATAAAGCAGTGATATTCGCTGTCTGGTGAACATATACATTTGGAACATTTGAAATCAAGTTTTGTAATTAATGCTGATCAACGCTTGTTAAAAAATCAACGTAGAATCGAAATAGAAGAGGTCACTCTCCCCCCCCCCCTCTAAAATATTGGTGATCTGATTTACCCATAGTCTTGTAATTTTTCGTCAAATTCAACTTCTAACTCCACTGAAAGAAAAGACCAATTCGTCCGTCGATGCGTAAGTTGAATTATTTGAAGTTGTGGGTGCCGAACGCGGCCATTTCCGCGTTTTTATCGAAAAAGAAAGGCGGATGTCATATGAAACTGATAATTCGTTAAGATTGTGCTGATCATGGCTGGACTTAACACTAAATCGCATAGAACAAACACTGATTTTGTTTTATATCTTATTTGGTTTTGTTAGATAATACACATTGTACATACAATATTTTATCGTACTAAACAAAAATGGCTGTATTTGTAATTAGAAACTCATGTTATACAACAAACAGATACATCGTCATTACACCTCGATTTATCTACGCAAACAACATCATAAGAGTCTATTAAATGCAGCGATGATCAATACTGGTAAAACAAGCGCCATTCGCAGTTCTTATACTGGAAATATTTATCGGTTTCGTACGCACATTTAAAGCGTATTGAACACTTTTCAACCAAGGGATTTTTAACTACCTTCATTTTATATATAGAAAATTTAATAATAGAAATACAGTAGTTGAGTGGCTGATTTCTGGGTTGTAAAAGACCAAGTATAACTTTTTCTGGAGAAAATATAATTGGAACAACCGCCGAAGCGAACCAATTTTCCAGTAAACGCCACCAAGGGTAGATGTGTTCACATTCCCAAAAGAGATGAATAATAGTCTCTGGAACTTTGCTACAAAATGTACATAAGTTAGATATATCAGGGTAAAGTTTATGTGCAAAAATGTTGGTAGTCAATATTCGGTTAATAATTCTGTATCGAGACCATTTATATTTCACATCTCTTTGTTACATTATTATTCCATATATACCACTCCGAATCACTATAACTGTTTAGTAAAGTAAATCTAAAGGTCAAGAGATTTTTATATAACATTTTACGGCCTTTTTCCCCACTTATTAATAGTGAAATAGGGGGCAGTATCAACGATATCACTCTGTAATAGTCCAAATCTCATGTTGTTTGCTGCTTTCCGTACTGCTTGAGTAGTATATAAAACTGATATTGACGCAACTTGACCTTGGACCTAAAAAAATTGCATATTGGGGAGAAAAAACTACCTCCGAACACAGAAGAGTTCCAATTTTTACAGGTCACTGCGCAGGTCAAGTGGTTGCCATGGTGACGTCACTTCCGGTCACGTGACCTTTGGGGCATGTATTCTTCCGCGGTGAAGCCGTCGGCGGTGATGCAGTCGCGGGAAAAAGCCTCCGTGGACAGAAAAAGTAGTCCCAAATACGCGGAGAGCTGAGGGAAATTCTCCGGCAATCTTCGGGACATTTTGGGAGCGAGAGGGGCCCCTAGTGGACCGATTGGGTTGAGTGAGGTGTCAAAGTGAAGCGCTCCTCCAGGGCGATCAAGTCATTGGTGGGTGTATGTAAAATTAGGATTTGTCCCGAAAACATAAAAAGCGGAACAAGGACTTTACCCCTAAAATAGGGCCTGATTCGCACATTTGCATCTGTGCGGGAAAATGCCTATATGGGTATAAGAGTGGTCATTTTTTTTGTGGATTTTACTATGGGTTGTGGGGCCTTGTTTTTCACGTCTCACCACGTAGAATACATGGGCGGGTTCTCGAAGCTAAGCGGTGAAATTTTTCGAAAAGTTCACGGAGGTATGGATAGGCCTATAGGCCTAATGGCTCAGTGGATAGGTCCATACTTGGCAATTCACACATGTTCATTGCGATATGGGTTGTGGGATCTTGTTTCTCACGTCTCACCACGTAGAACACGATGGGCGGGGTCCCGAAGCTAAGCGGTGAATTTTTTTAAAAAGTCACTGCGCGCATGCGTAGTGGGTAAATGGTGCTGGGTGGCCGTTTTGGGGTCCAGGTAAGCCCTTAGTGGTCCGATGGTGTCGCAAGAGGTTTTATTTTGAAGCTCTCGTGGAGGAGCATCCGACTGAACTAATGTATCGTCCGTTTTCAATATTCTGCGCATGCGCAGTCTGGTCGTAATATAGAAAGGAGGCATTTTGGGGGTGCGTGGGGATGTGTTTGGGATAGAGATAGACCACTATTGGTCCAAATGGTTCGTGGGAGGTGTCAAAGTGAAGCTTTTGTGGGGTGGAGTCAGAATACAGGACATATATGGTACAATACAGGACAGATATTGTATAACACAGGACAGATATTGTATAACATAGGAGAGATATAGTATGATACAGCACAGATATGGTATAATACAAGACATATATTGTAACATACAGCACAGATAATACAGGACAGATATTGTATAATACAGGACAGATATTGAATAATACAGGACGGATATTGAATAATACAGGACAGATATTGTATAGTACAAGACATATAATGTATAATACAAGACATATATTGTAGCATCCGGATGTAAAACCACAGTCCCGGATGTAAAACAATGAAAACCCCGGATGTAAGATGAGGTCGCGGATGTAAAACAAAGGTCCCCGGATATAACTGGTCATACATACTTAGGTTATTATTATGGACAACATAGATACAGTCTGGTCATACATAATTATGTTATTATTATGGACAACAAACATACAGTCTGAGAAAAATTCAAAACGATAAATGTGTGAAGTAGTAGCCAGATAAACTGACTAACGCCACATCACCGCGATGTATATATTATCAGGATACTGTGCTGTTCCCGCAAGAGTACAGGTACATGGACAAGAAAAATGTAAATTGGTAGAGTATATGTATATGGACAGATTACATGTACAGGCACTTTCGCTACTACTTGTACTGATGACGTCACCGATGACGTCATAGATGCTGTGGACATCCATCAAATCGGGGTCTACACTCCGAGAGCTAGAAAATGACACCTCCCACGGCGCATTCGGACAAATAGTGCTCCATCTCTACCCCAAACACACCCCCACGCATCCCCAAAATGACCACTTTACTTACTACACCCAACTGCGCATGCGCAGATTGACGCGACTTGCAATAAAAAGCACGCCATTCTGGCTCTACCCCACAGAAGCTTCACTTTGACCCCTCCCACGACCCATTTGGACCAATAGTGGTCCATCTCTATCCCAAGCACTCTCCCACGCACCCACAAAATGCCTGCTTTCTATAACACGGCAAGACTGCGCATGCGCAGAATATTGAAAGCGGACGATGCATTAGCCCAGTCGGATGCTCCTCCACGAGAGTTTTAAAATAAGACCTCGTACGACACCATCGGACCATTTGGGGCTCACCTAGGCCCCAAAACAGCCACCCAGCACTATTTACCCACTACGCATGCGCGCAGGGACTTTTTCGAAAAATTTCACCGCTTAGCTCCGAGACCCTGCCCGTCATGTTTTACGTACATGTAGTGAGACGAAGAAAACAAGACACCACAACCCATAGTAAAATCCACAAAAAATGACCACCCCTATACACATACAGGCATTTTCCCGTACAGATACAAATCTGCGAATCAGGCACGATTTTAGGGGTAAAGTTCCACTTTTTATATTTTCGGAGACAAATCCTCAATGTACATGCATCCACCCATGACTTGATAGGCAGGCCCGATAAGCAGGAGACCGACATTAGCCCTATTGGACATCGTTGATGGGAGTTTCCTCCTATTGTAGGGGTAAAATCTGTGTTCCGCTTTTTGTATTTTTGGGACAAATCCTAATTTTACATACACCCACCCACTGGTTGATCGCCCTGGAGGAGCGCTTCACTTTGACACCTCACTCGACCCAATCGGTCCGCTAGGGGCCCCTCTCCCCCCAAAAATCCCGGTGATTGCCGAAGATTGCCGGAGAATTTCCCCCAGACTATTTTTCTGTACACGGAGGCTTTTTCCCGAGACCGCATAACCGCGGCGGAATACATGCCCCAAACGTCACGTGACCGGAAATGACGTCACCATGGCAACCACTTGACCTGCAAAAATTGGAACTCTCTTGTGTTCGGAGGTAGTTTTTCTCCCCACTATGCAATTTTTTTAGGTCAAAGGTCAAGTTGCGTTAATATCAGTTTTATATACTACTTGCCTGACATACTGATAATTATTCCAGAAAATGGGCTGCGCATTTATAAATGGACTGAAGAGAGTCAGATGACAAAAAAAATCCGTTATTATCTAAAATATCATTTACAAACCGCACGCCTTTTCCATCCCAGTGACCTATATGTAGAGCTTTATTATCAATCTTAATTTTTTTTCATTGTAACATTTCATTCGAGAGAGTTTGACAGTCCTCTAGTTTTATTTGAAATTCTGTCCAGGCTAGAAGCGTGTCCCTCCAAAATACGTTTTCCATCGTTGGTATAATATTAGTTCTTAAGAATGCTGAACCAACTCCTATTGGGTCTATATTCTTTGGCACATACATTTTCAAAATATTACCCCACTTGGAATTATCAGCTTGTAATATCCTAATCCACGATATATTTTGTGCCTGGATTACATATTAACAATAGGATTATATAAACCGCCATGTTCAAGTGGTTTAACAGAAATTTTTCTCAAAAATTTATCAGGTTTCGAGTTCCAAACAAATTCAAAACAGCGTTTCTGGAATTTATTTATAAGTGGTTCGGGTGGGTTTGGAAGAGAGGAAAATAGATGGTTGAGTTTCGGCAACAACACGCCAAATGACATTTCGTCCTAGTGGAGTCAATCCTATTTTGGACCATATCTTTATGAGTATGACAATATCTTTTAATTCATCTTTGTATTTTTTCAACCTTTTCGGCCAAATTGTTTGTAAACACAAGACCTAATAGCTTAAAGTCACCTTGTGACCAGTCTAAACTCCATTTAGTACGAAACCACTGAGGAAATGTTGGTACTTGGCATAAAACTGCAATTTAAAAACCAACCATTTTAGATTTATTTCTCACGCTTCTCTACTAATTTTCGGCCCATTTCAAGGCATCCCCTCGTAATTATTGAGGGTGGAGAGACGAAGTAGTCCTTGGTCTCCGCTCTTTGAGACATTCCGTTCTTTGTGCAATGCGGGGGTATAGGGGGAGAGGCAAATCTTAATAAATTAATATCCTATCAACGTTCTCCAACAATTGAATATTAATAAGCGTCAATCCTTCCTCCTCCGTGTCATTAATCAAAGATCTTTTTTTTTATATATTCATAATGGCATTCCTTGAATCAACTCAGAGTCGCTTTCTTGTACAGACTTTTTCTTAGTATGCATGGCGTTGATATTCATTTTGACCGGCATGAAAATCTTGTACCGACAAATACCGTGAACACAAAGGTAGGCAAAAATGTCGACTTGTCTCATTTTGGTGTAGTCATGCGCAGTCATGTACTTCGCTCTATCGCCATCGCTCTATCGCTCTATCGCCATCGCTCTATCGCTCTATCACCATCGCTCTATCGCCATAGCTCTATCGCTCTATCGCCATCGCTCTATCGCTCTATCGCCATCGCTCTATCGCTCTATCGCCATCGCTCTATCGCTCTATCGCTCTATCGCCATCGCTCTATCGCTATCGCTCTATCGCTCTATCGCCATCGCTCTATCGCTCTATCGCTCTATCGCCATCGCTCTATCGCTCTATCGCCATCGCTCTATCGCTCTATCGCCATCGCTCTATCGCTCTATCGCCATCGCTCTATCGCTCTATCGCCTTATGGCACGATGGCGAAGTGACGATGGCCCCTCTCGGCCACCATAGTTTAAGGTCCTATCTTTACCTTTTTCTAAGTTGAATTAGCACTGTGAACATCATTGAACAAGTTCATCAAGGCCAGGTTGACCTAAAACAAAATATGTTGTACTCATTCAACTGTGACAAAGGCAAAAAGTGATTGCCAATTGTAACGAATGCACACATATCACGTGGAGCTTATCTCGCTCCATGTGATTGAATGTTAGACCAGACATTGGTATGTTCATTCGTGCATGTCTTTTGACAAATATATGTTGGTGTATTGCCTTGGTGGGAAATTTATTGTACGACGTCAGGAATTACAGGTTAGTTTTGGCTACTTCATATTTTCCACATGAACATCGGCAATACAAGCGTGGCTGAAATGCCGAGGCTACGTCTAGAAATCCTGCATATTGTAGTCTGAATGTGAAGTGTCGACAGAGGATTTCCTGTGGAGCCATATGGTTGATTTTTAGTTGTTGTTGTTGTCTTCCTCCATGGCACTATCAGTTGATGCTGCCAATAGTCCCTGCGTGAAAGTCAAATTTTTAGCCGACAGACGTCGTCAATTTTTCCCACCTCTTACATATCGCACAAACATATACAATGTAAAGTAATAAGATGGGCATATAAAGTTAGTCGAATGGATACTTTAGGCTAACTTTATAGACCGACGAGAAGTAATAAGATGAGCATATAAATTTAGTCTAATGGATACTTTAGGCTAACTTTATAGACCGACGAGAAGAGGGGGGGAGGGCGGGGCGGGGGGTGGGGGGATTTGGCTTAATGTCACACTCAAGTTTGTTTCACTCATATGGTGACAGTCAGTTTGGTTGGTGGAGGAAGCCGGAGAACCCGGAGAGAACCACCGCCCTTCGGCAAGTAACTGACAAACTTTCACACATGGACCAGCTGGGCTCGAACCCATGCCGGTTCAGCGGTGTGAGGCTAGCGGTCACCAGCGAAGCGCCTTAGACCACTCGGCCACCGAGGGCCCTCCGACGAGAAGAGACCGTGTGCCTACCACACCTGCAAAATACGATCGTAGCATGTAAGATCTCTGGCGCTACGTTTCGAAACATGTGTCTAATGCCGGTCAACCCAGGGTTTGGGCTGTTTTACACCTCCATGTATTTCAAATGAACAACCATAATCAAAGCGTGACTGCGATACTCCGGAAACGACTTGGAATACATTTGGATGAACGAATAATGGCCAGTGATCAGGATTTTATGTGTAAAACATCATGTCTTGCTGACATTATTGAAAACTGCTGATCTCGTCACCCTTATATGAAAGTATCTTGTGTTTTATTATTTTTATTTCATACATATTTGGAAGCAGCAACAAACATCGTCGAAGCAGACAGGACTCCAGTCTCTGGTATTAACGGACGACCAAGTACAATGCCTGAGCCGTCATTACCTATAGATAGAGGATGGGCCTGGGTAATACTAACAGGTAATTATCGCCTTAATTTGTTCAGTGCAATATTAATTATATATATATGCACGATGAACGTTATCAACTGCAGGTGTGATGGCTAAGAATGAGCGTTATCAACTGCAGGTGTGATGGCTAAGAATGCCCTGGGGATCAGTGTCTCTTTTCGTATCCTTTTCTATTGCAATTAATCTCCAATGGGGAGAAAAGTGTCCTAGCTGGGTTAAAAGATAGGAGCTGGACACGCGTAGCCAACGGACATTCTCAGCCTCCACACCGGCAACACTTTTGTAAACAATTCATATATGTTATACAATCTCGTCCTCAATAGTCAATTACCACGACTTTATGTGAAGCATCAGTGCCATGTCATGCGATCCAAGGCGATTCAATGACGGACATAAACCTCAGAAAACAGACCAGATATTCACATGCACACGTCCACAAGTTCCACTGTCATAATGTATGGACATCCATATTCACCATACACCCAAATTAGAAGCCAGAGTCACTTACTTGCATTCCAAATGGAGCAGAGAAATACTGAGTCAAGAAATGTAATATTATTTTATTTTTAGCACTTTTTCATGTGGAATTCAAGATTTGTATTGAAAGAAATATTAAATTCCAAGGATTTTGATAGAAAATCCAAAATTGCGGGAGTAATTCCAGGCCATTCAATTGTGAATCTATTTTTGAGAAAAAAAAGCCCTTGTACCAAGACGGAGATAGATGTTTACATTTTTGACTAGGTTTTTACATCTCCAATGGAACCGCATCATACTAACTGAGAGTGTTGCCCACGCAATGATCCTTTCGTATTTTAGGACGATAAACGTTTAGGCTTTAGGCACTGTTGCTCTCTCAGTGGACTGATTAACCCACTTTTCAGACTCAGACTCAAAATCAACAGCATTGAATTTCGTAACTTGTGTCTAATTCCGTTTAACCCGGAGCTAGGGGTCGTATGAAACCACGTATTTCAAGATCCGTATCGTGTGCGGATATGCATATTATCAAAGCATGAATGAGTTACATCATTCTCTAGATAAGAGTTTATAACGATCATGAAATCATGAATTAAAAATACTAATCAATGATACGGATTTGATATTTTTGGAACATCATGATGTCTTGCCAGCATCATTGAAAACTGCTGACCGCTTCTCTCTTGTGGGTAACTAGCCTATCTTTATGTATACTGTGGTTGTCTTTTAGAATTTGCTAATATAATGTCGTTATAATGAATTAGTTCTTCGCATCATGGATGCGGACATTCCTTAATTGACGACAGCTGAATATTAAATGACGGACTAGACGCATGTATCTATTTCTTGAATGGCAGTACTGAGCCCTCCTACACAAACTTTTACACACCCGCTAGAACTTTATACAGCTAAAAGTATGCTTTATAGCTATGGTAATTTATCTATTTCTTGAAAGCACATTTCTCAAGGATTGCAAATATATAAATTTGTTCACTGTAAACCAGTAGGTTGTCAAGATAATCGCATTTGAAAATAACAATTCAAAATTTAATTCTAATATTTTAAATGCTATTTTCAAAAAAAGTATTCAACTTAGCATAACTTACTTCATCACTTCCTGTAGAAAACAACTCAAACAGGAAATCCGTGAAATCAGTTTTATCAGCTTTGGTCTAGTTCTTATTCTATTGACAATTAATTGAATATTTCTTTAAAATGTTCATTTCCTGTTGGAGTTGTCTCCTACAGGAAATGATGATGTAAGTTACTATAAGTTGAATACTTTTTCGAAAATAGCCATTTAAAAATGAAGGCTCATTTTTTAAAATTATTTTCTTGAAATTCGAAAGTCTTCACAATCTACAGATTTACTTTGGAATCCTTAGGAAATGCGCTGTCAAAAAATATATACATTATCACAGCTATAAGGCATATATAGTTGTAGCTGTATAAAGACAAATTCTAGAGGGTGTGTAAAAGTTTCTGCAGTAGGTTTCCGTATCCTTGAAGCTCTATAGTTAATATTGACCACTTGTACTGTGAGCTGTGCTGTTAACCAAGGCTTACCATCGGCAATACAAAACAACCGATATCCATTTTAGCCTGCAATCATTTAAAAGTGTGAGAAAACAAAAGCGGTGGAACATCACATCCGTTTGAATAACTAAGATATATATCATTGGGTGTGTGATACAGAGTCGCGTCTCAAATCAATAGTCGATGTTGTTCTCAATAAAACAATGCTGGTTAATCGATGTTGTTGTTACCTCACGCTACCATATACTATGCCTATAAAAAAGGGGGTAGGAACGCACTTGAGACGGATTCTGAAAATAGGACTATAAAAACTCAACTTTTTCACTCATCTTATTTACTCAGTCTCCTCACTGCATAGTAAAAGTAAAAAATCCATTACTTCCGCTAATGGTAGGTATCGGAGGTGAATCAACTATCGGTTTTGCTTACCTCACCCGCCATTTTTAAACTGGAAAAGTTATCCCACAAACCAACACAATAGACATATCAGGAAGTCGCGCCACCTGTTGACCTTAAGGTCAAGTGTAATCCCGCCCTAATCATTCGTGACGTGAGAAGCTCTGTTGGTTTGTGGAATGGCTGTTTTCATTTTGAAAATGACGGATGAGATAGGCATAACCGACAGTTACCGTTAGCGGCAAAAGTAATGGATTTTTTAAAAAATCTATCGGCAGCTATGAATAGAGTACTAAAGTATACTACATGTAAGATGAGTGAATAAAGTTGGGTTTAGAGCTTTCGTTGTCCTATTGTCAGGATCTGTCTAAAGTGCGTTTCTGTCCTTCTCTTTATATATATGTAAGGTAGCGTGAGGTAACAAAACATCGATTAATCAGCATTGTTTTGTTGAGAACAACATCGACTAATCAGAATTGTTTAATTGATTGGAGACATGGTCCTGATGCGGTGCTACAGAAAACGAAACATAGAGAAAAAACTAGGCTGCATTCATTTTAGAAAAATATCGTAATCTGTTTCAAGTCATGGAAATTTAAAATAAAAGTAGAGAACAGTATATACACATAGTGCCCTTGATCTACGGTGATATGCTAAATTATCGTCCTTAGAGAAAAATATTAGCACCGGAGTTTGAGCCATATGCAAGAGGCCATAAGGGTGATTTTTTTCTCTCGGGGCGAAAATCCAACATACCAAATCTAACAGACCAAGGTCACTATGTATTTCATTAATCTGAATGTCATGGAATACATTGTTGTTTCTTCTTGTGGCATAACTGTCGTTTGCATTCATCAGTTTTTGGCTGGTTTCTTCGCAAACCATGAGGCATTTTACACCATCTTCGGAACGACAAAAAATGGCGAGCTGAAACTCCGTGACTTTATAGTTGATCTTATTGGAGTCATTTTGAGGCTATTTGCATAACCCCTCGAGCAGAGGATCATGCGTAAATTCAAGATGGGGCCACGTGGGGTACCAGAAAGGTGATGTTTTCGTCATATTTCTTATAAAATTATGCTTTTCCGCTGTGAAAAGTGGGCAAAAACTATTTTATTTCACATCACATTAATATTCACTCATTTATCAGGCATTTTTTGCGGAGAAATTGCATAAATAAAATATTCGGAAAATCTGACCGAAAAATCGACCAAAAAATGTCGTTTATTGAAAATGACGTCACTGTGACGTCATCAAAGCGGCCATCTTGGATTTTTTTTTACATTTTCTGGTAGAGCTTGACCAAGGGTATAGTGCGGTAAGTTTCAGCACTCTAGCTCAAGGGTAAGAAAAATAATTGGGGGGAGGGGGGGGGGGGTCATCCAGATAGGATTAAATTAACGTCCGCTTTACAAGGACATCGCGGAATCGTGTACATTATCTATCTCGTCTCAACCAGACAAAGATAACTACAAACATGAAGGATAATAATGTATCATGTAAAATGCCGAACTGTCGTCTGATACTGTGTACTTGCCTGATCTCAACAAAGTGTCAATGATTAACAGGCCAATTAAATGTTAAATGATTAAATGTTCGCTCATCCAAAAGTCGCATGGCCAAGAGATCGTATCTCCTACGAAGCAATATCTCTTGTTTCATATAGACATTCTCGCCAACGGTTCTTTGATGGTTCTTCGATGGTTCTGCGATGGTGAAGATCCGAAATAAGCAATAGGTACCTTTATCAATAAGACTGTACCCATATGTGCTCTCCTTTCCAGGGACATTCCTGATCAATATGCTACAAGGGGGATGTATCAAATCATTTGGTCTGCTCTACGCTGAATTCCTGAGTTACTTTCAGACGGGTGCCGGAGAAACTGCCTGGATCTTCAGTGTAACAATCTTCATATTAATGTGCTCTGGTACGTACGGTATCGTCACTTCTACTTCCTTTTAATGGCAGGATTCACTGATTATAGAAGATAAAATGTTCGTCTCAGAGGGTTTTGTCATGGGCAATATATCCCTCGACAAATTAGATGGCTTTTGTTGGTAAATACCAATACAACCAATTGAAGATTTTGAAAGTGGGTGACTGTTAGTCTCGTCTGTTTGGAGTCCTGTCGCAGAAAAAAAACAATACAGTAACTCGCTGATATGTTGCTGTAACGCCTATTAGACTCTAGTCTGTTTGAGTCAAGGAAATGTGAAGTAAAATCGCAGTTTGTTGGGAACAGTATACCATGTAAAATGTCGTCTGATTCCGTGTGCCTGTCCAACCTCATCAAAGTGTCTAACATGAATTAACACGCTCAGCCAAACGTTGCATAAGGAAAAACAAACCAACAAACCTCATTCGAAACTTATGTTGGTTAACAATGTACTTGTATGTGATCTTCAGTTTCTAGGGGACACGTGAATCATGGGGAAAGAGGGATGCAAAGGAAGGAAGATAATAGACCTGAGCGGATTGAAAAATTGTTGAGAGTTCCTTTTAAAGGCGTTGTTGTACTCTTTTGGAATGCCATTGTTATATAGTGTTGTTGAATTTAATTCAGCCGGAACAGAACACTTGCAATTTCTCTTTCTTTTTAGGTTCATTAAGCTCAGCGTTAGGCAAGCGGTTTGGTTATAGATCTGTGATCATGGCCGGCTCTGTGACCATGTGCCTGGGGTACGTCACTAGTGCATTCGTCTCTGATATGCGGCTGTTGTACCTCACATACGGGATCATCGTAGGTAAGATATTTGTACACCTTATCAAAACAGAAAGATTCAGTGCCCATATTCTTTCCATTCACATGATATTCCAGTTTTGTCACATAAAATATTTTCTCGAGGTAGATGACCAGTTGTCATACCCTACGGCGCATATACTTTCAATGATACCAAAAGAATTGAAACGAAGTAATATTTCTCGTGGCCTACGACCTGACCGGTTGGTTAATTTCATCAACTGCAATTGGGCCTTTGATCAACCACCACCTCGCTGGGGGTCTAATAACACCCCAGCCACCAGTCAGATTTTTGTACCGGATTCGGGGCCTTCGCGCACATCGCCGGAAGTGACATCATGTATAGTAAAATAGATGTTTACCGAACATTTCGATTACTTTTCAAGTCTGCATAATACCTCATTTTCAGAATGCACGATGAATCGTTTATTTATCCGTTGTCTCCAGGATATCGATTTTACTCTACCAAAAACTAGACTTAAGATGGCCCAAACAGCTTTTAGATGTAAAGGTGCTTCACTTTTTAACAAATTAGACAAGACAACTAGAGACTCCTCATCTTTACAGAGTTTTAAATATAATTATTTTAGAAACTATTCTAAACTGTGATATGTCGAGGATTTACTCAATTTTAGCATATATATTGTCGATATACTGAGTTATTCTAAATTTTTACCGACTTATGTTCTGTTCCGATTCTAGTCATAGAATTTTTTATCTTCATGTTGTACTATTAGTTTTTAAATACTTATTAATTTACTCAAGTTTAACATATAAATTATCGATTTACTGAATTAGTCTAAATTTTTACCGCCTTATGTTATTCTGTTCCGATTCTAGTCATATATTTGAAGTAGCCTAAATTGTGCTTTTATTTTCATGTTGTATTATTATTTGTTAAATATTTATTAATTCATTTGTATATATTTTACTAACCAAAGAGGGCCCTGGGTTAGATAAGCTCGCTTACCAGGCATCCATTGTGACTTTTACCCCCTATAAATAAAGTTATTATTATTATTATTATTATTAAATATCAATAATTATTTGATGACGTATATTTTACGACTGTCTTGCGCATAAACTTGCAGGTTTGGGAGCTGGCTTGTCCTTCACGCCTTCCGTTGTCATGGCTACGATGTATTTCAACAAGAGACGATCTCTAGCCAATGGTTTCACGGTAGCCGGCAGTGGTGTAGGCTACTTCCTCTATCCCTTTCTGATCAATTATCTCATCAAGTCTTACTCCTTGTTCGGGACGATGATCATTTTGGGTGGCGTTGTATTGAACAGTTGTATCGGGGCGGCTCTGTTGCGACCACTAGAAAGCTTCAAGAAGGGAAAAGATGATAACCTGATGACAAAAGAAGGTCAAATAGATGAAGATTATCCGATGAGACAGACACATACAGTTGAGGAGTCCCCTGGAGAAATTGTTAAATCGGCCTCTGGAAAGTCGGAAGGAACATCATGTCGCAACATATTACACAAGGGTTGTTATAATCTCACAAAAACATGCGATTGGTCGTATCTGCGCGATCCCGAGTTTGTGTTCTACGTCATCGCTTTCTGCTTAGCCAGCATGGGTTACTGTAGTGGTTTCGTCGTGGTACCGCCCTACGCCGTGGACTGTGGCGTCAACAAAGACAATGTAGCGCTTTTAGTATCGTTGGCAGGGCTATTCGAGTTGACTGGACGAATAGTAATCGGATGTGTTTCAGACTTGACGTTCGTTCGTCGGAAATGTGTGTTTGTCGTGGTCATGTTAGCTGGAGGAGGCTCCGCTCTTCTAGCACCCCTGGCCACCAGTTTTCTTCCACTAGCAATCTATACCTGTTGGTATGGCCTGTTCGCAGGGTCTTACTGGGCACTCATCGCTGCCCTGTTGGCTGATAGCTTCGGAGTTGAGAAAGTACCACAGCTATTCGGACTCACTGCAACTTTCATCAGTATTCCATACCTTTTATCTCCTCCAATATTGGGTAAGTGGGACATAATTCCTATTCAGTCTTACAGTCCTGTCATCATGAGTATACCCCATTTAACTTCAGACAGCAGAGGAGGGTTTGGTTTATTGTTGTGGACTAAATTTCACATGCAACTTCCGGATCATGAAGATTAGCTCCTGTTCCAAACAGTCCTCATTGATCACAGAATCACTGCATGTTCTCAGAACCGTTGACCCTGATAGCACACGTGCGTTTGATTATCTATGTCCCGATAACTCTCATAAAATATAATTATGTTACAACACGGTGAGCGTGACGGAAACATGACACCATCTCGAATAGAGAGGCTTGCCTCAGTAGCCCGGAACCGCCTCCAAATTTTTTAAGAGTGAGTGTTTACTGGGATAGAATACACCATCTTTTGACCCGGTAGAACTCTCCCCACTAAAATAGGAACGACCTAGCTTCAAATCATTTAGGAGGCCGACATCGATCAGAAAATGTAGGGTACAATCTTCCTCGACTGACAAATCTTTCAACAAAGGGTAAATCACATACCTTAAATACTTGGGAAGGAGCACGTTATGCTTACAACCACGATCATCTCAACAGCTGCTCTTTTCTAGAGTCCTTCCTGTCCTCCCTGTTTTGTTCCTTCCTCGATTCCTTTTTGATTCTGGGCGGACGCGCATGCGCGTATTAACTGGAAATAACGACTGATGTTGTGGCGCTCAGTTGGTAATGTAACGTCATTGTTAGTCACGTGGGTTCGTGTCCGCGCGCCACAACAACATTCAAAAGTTGAAAAGCGGGAAACAGAACAGGTGCAACATAAAAACTCCAGAAAAGAGTACCTGTTGAGATGATCGTGTTTGTAAGCATACCGCGCTCTTTCCAAAGTGTTGAAGGTATGCCATTTGACACTTGGTGGACCGATACGTCAGCAGAGGACGATTTTGCGCTACATTTTCCGTCGATGTCGGTCTCTTAAATGATTCGAAGCTAGATCCCGCCTCCTTTAGCGAGAGAGATCTCCTTGGTCTACGCCATCCTGCGCCTGCGTATCAGTCCAGTGAGCATGTTGCCACTGATCATGCGTAGTCGTCCCACAATCCTGTATTTCCGGAAGTACAGAAAACAGATCATATCTACTCGTGTGTGTCTCTCGGCATGTCTGCTCGAAATAGTCCTACAGCGAGTCGTAATTCAGTGGTAATTCTAGCTTTTTTCGTTATGATCTAGAATGTTGCTTCGACTGATCACCATTTATATGCCACTTACATAGCGAATGGGATATCAATGTCAAATTGAATGCATTCATGCATGAGTTAACCCTATCTGGCCTGGGCTTTTTGCCACCTGTCCAGGCCCGGGGGTGGGGGCATTTCCCCCCTAATTATGTTTCTTACCCCTTGAGCTAGGGGGCGGAAACTTACCACACTATACCTTGGGTCAAGCTCTACCCGGAAATGTAAAAAAATCCAAGATGGCCGCTTTGATGACTGAATTTTTATTTATATAATTTCTATGCAAAAACTGCATGATAAATTAGCAAATATTAATGTGATGTGAAGTAAAATAGTTTTTTTACCACTTTTCAGAAAAGCAGAAATTTTGAAGAAATATAACAAAAACATCAGTTTTCTGGTACCCCACTTGGACGCCATCTTGAATTTCCCCATGATCCTCTGCTCGGGGGGTTATGCAAACAGGCTCAAAATGACCACAATATGATAAACTATGAAGTCAAGGAGTTTCAACCTTCCATTTGTTGTCGTTCCGGAGATAGCACAGAAAGTTTGGCGGGGAGGGGGGCGGGGGCAGGAGCATTTTGATCCCCTCCCCCTCCCCCCCCAGGTCAGGTAGGGTTAAAATTTGCATTTGTAGATAATATTTAAAACTTTCACGACTCTGAAATGGACCTTCCACCAGTTAAACCATATTTCTCGGACACTACCAGTGATCAGATTTTTAAGAGCTGTACCCGGACCATTTGAGAAGTTTTGAGATTAACAACAGATGAACGTTTGCTCTCCGGACTGAGAGCAATTTCAGAGTAAATACGGTTCCCAAATAATTGAAGACGAAATCTATTTCAAGTTCAGAAATTTTACATCGAAAGAATATGAATACGATCAGAGGAACGGGCTCTCTCACTTTTACAGTAACTCACTAACTTGCCTCTTAAGTTTGTCGGGAGTAGAGTAAATCTGAAACCAAATATACTGTTTGTACAACATTCCATTCATTTCTACACAATCAGACCGTTATGTACGGTATGCGCAATAATTATTGGCATAAAAATGTTCGAAGAAGTCCAAGTACATACGTACATGTCCATACATATATCTCAAGGACGTTGCAGGGCAGCAGGAAATGTAAAAATGTCTCTGGAATGTATCTGCATGTTGAATTGCAAGAGATATAACGTCAGCATTTGGTAAAAGTAGTTTTCTGAAGTAGTGAATTACGTATAACATGAGTGTTTAAAAATCTATGTCTGTGGTAGTCTGTTACCACCGTGGATTATTACGGGCACCCGGGTCTACATGGTTATCCCATATTGCAATCTTGGAAACGTCTTTTTGTGAAAGCCCACGTCTCTCACCCTCATGTTTCGCGGTAAACCTGAATAATTGAACCTGTATGCAATTTTACTGTTGTTTTCTATCCTGTAGGATGGATGAGGGATGTCACGGGATCGTGGAGTCTTTCCTTCCGATTGGCTGGGATTTCGATGATACTGGCTGGGGTGACCATTCTTCTGCAGCCTCTGGCAACAAGGTTAATCAGGAAACGAGACGTTGCGTCACAGAACACTGATACTACTGGAGTGACCGTTTGATGAGTCTGGCATATTTACTCAACCTTTCATACATTCTATTGAGGTTATTTATGTATACCTCCAACAGGTATCGGCAATTTGTCACATGTGTAACGTGCGTGTGGCGAGCGTATGTATATGATTAGAGAGTGTGTCGGCGAGAGGTCATTCATGTATATGTACACCTGAAATTGATATAGATACGCGCATGCTTTTGGAAATTTTTCTCCAGTGTAGAATGACCTAATATATATAGTATGAGTGCCCGTATTGTCTGTCATGAATATTGCTCTGTGTGTTAACATGCTCGGAAACATCACAAAAAATTGTAAGTGATTCGACCTGCAGTAATGGCTTAAACACGAGAGCTTGACACCCTTCCTCCAATGTGAACCAAATGGCTGTGCAAAAATATCTTGGCTCATCAAATTGAAGGGGGATGATATCAAACTCTCTCCAACGGTCATTTGGATAAAAACTAATGAATGTTCCTCAGCGATTAGGATTTTATGTAAAGATCATCATCATGTCTTGACATAATTTAAAACTATTGAGCGCTTCTCTCTTTTAGAGAGGGCCATCCACAGAGGCCCTGCGATCAAAATGCGCAAACAGCTGTTCCAGTACATGTTGACGTAACAGTATCCTGGCCTGCCCGACAACGATAGGGATACGTCTAACAAAGCGAACATGGCCGAAGGTTGACGCAACACCAAATGGCAGCTTCTGATTGGGCAAGAGCAGCCTAGAATACCTTTCTGGTTGAAACATAACATAATGGAATTGTAAATATACCGAACGCGGCTCCCCCCGCGTGGGTATGATATGATGGAGTGGGTAATAAACTATAGGAATTAGGGCATAACTGTGTTAACTCTATCTGGCCTGGGCTTTTTGGGACCTGTCCAGGCCTGGGGGGTGGGGGCAAAATACCCCCCCCCCCCCTAATTATTTTTCTTACCCCTTGAGCTAGGGGGCTGAAACTTATCACAATATACTCTTGGGTCAATCTCAACCAGAAAATGTAAAAAAAATCCAAGACGGCCGCTTTGATTACGTCACGGTGGCGTCATTTTCAAAACCGGCATTTTTTAGTCGAATTTTCAGTCAGATTTTCCGATTTTTTTATTTATGCAATGTCTCCGCGAACACTGCATGCTAAATTAGTAAATATTATTGTGATTTGAAATAAAATAGTTTTTACCCACTTTTCATTGCGGAAATATGACGAATACATCACTTTTGTGGCCGCCACCTTGAATTTACCCATGATACTCTGCTCGAGGGGTTATGCAAATATGCAAAAAAATGACCCCAATATAATAAACTATAATGTCACGGAGTTTCAACTCTCTATTTTTTTGTCATTCCATCGTACTCTTCAGCGTGAGACAGAAAATATAAGGTGCTACACTCCATCCATACCGTAAATAAAAATCCATGAGCGGGTTCCTCATATAGCCTATCAGGCTGGACAATGAAGTATATGTCGGGGATCCGCCCTCTACTACCTGAGTAATATCATGGTATTTTCAACTTTTCCTGTTTTGTACGGACTCGTAGACGAATGGATAACGTGTCAGCCTTTGATGCGCGCATTGCTGGTTCCACTCCCAACCGGCTCATTCCCTTTCCCATTCTCTCGCTGTATATATCGCTATTCTTTGGGATTTCCCTTCTCTCGCTGTATGTATGGCTGAACCCTTGACGGGGCAAGACAACATTGACCGCTAAGTCATTTGTCCTCCCGACATTCTCGGAGATTTTCGGACATTGCCGAAGAATCCTAATGATCATCGACGGGGAACCGAGAGTGACCGCATCACCGCCGGAAATGACTTTTGAACCGGAATTGACCTCGCACCGGAAGCGACCTTCGACCCAGAAGTGAGCTGACCAGGAAGTTACGTCATTCGTGACGTCATCGCCACGTCATACCGTATGACGTCATCAGCAGCAGCCTCAATTATACCAGTTGTCAGCTTTATATACTATTCAGGGAAATGGTCGCTTATTTATGCTGGCTTGAGGCATGATCCCCAGTCAGTTCAATGGACATCAGCCTCTTTCATCACACCGATTCTTCAGCCTCCACCTCAACATCGGATGCGGTCTAGTAATCATGATCACGCAACGTACGAGAAGAGAGCACAAACTCATTTATGCGGCATTCTCATGGCATCAGAGTGTATACCTCCTATTGTCGGGTCTTACAAGCACAGGTTATGACGTTACAAACCTGCGGTTGACACCATTATTTTGGACAGTTCTAGTCTTGGAATCTGGAGGGTGATGTGATCCATGGACACAGACCGTAATCCGTAAAATGCTAAATGCTATAACGGTTTTATCCAGATATTGAAAGACGCTCATATCAGAGACATATAGTTCACAGAAAATATTTCTTTGTATAAATTACAAATCATGGTCAGAAGCAAATGAACTAGAAGTCTGCATCCCTAGATTAGATTAGCTAGAATACATTGGTCACCAGCTCCTAGCTTTTAAAACATAGTGTGGCGTATTTGCGCAGTAAATTGGTATGTGTCGTGTTCGCGCAGATTCAAAATATCGAGTGTTGCATCATGGGAGATGAATTGAAGCTGAATTTCAAATACTCAGCCTATGAAACGTAAATTCTTAGTCACACCCATGACCCCCCGCGTGATGACTTTGCATTTCGTCTTGCAAATGTAGGGACTGTGTAAGAGTCTAGTGATGTAGGCTGTTTGACACGTGTCATCTCCCTAGTCTGACACACACTTTTAGATCATTTGATGCTGGCGTGGTAAACATTCGTCGATTTTTCACTGATGAGTTATAGTGGTTTCACCATAGTTTCTTCTCCAACGTTCATTGTATGTTATGTCGATGTACATTGGCATTCTCCAACAGCCATCACCGATACACAGACAGACAGATAGATATATAGATACATGCAGATAACTATATTAAATCAGTCATGGCGCCCGCACGCATCATCGTCGAATATCACGTGTTTCAAAAGAGGAAATGTCGGTTAAAGCATTGTATAGTTTCTGTCAAGATTCAGTTTATCTTCTATTATCCAGGTTTCAGTGTCTGTGCCACTTCTGTTGATTGTCATGTCTGTATCACTATACCTCCCAGGCATTATACGTTATCGATATAAAAACACGGGTGCGACAGGTGATAAACGGAAAAACATTTATTCGTTCTTTATCATATGTTCAAACATGTCAATGAACACTGGAGTTATTTGGGAACAGCTGTTTCAAATGCAAATGAGTTAGTTCCCGAAGGCGTTCGCAAATGAGTAAATATTTTATGTACATAAATTACAGCTACATAGATATTAGCCAGTACAGTGGGCAGGCTTACTTGCCGGTTAAAACCCCGAGAGAAGTAGTCTATCACGTCTGTTTCAGTCCAAGTCAGTTCCTTCTCTGCTTTTCTTCACTCAGCCCGCCAGCTATTCCCATTGGTTATTGGGCAAACAGCGCCCTCTACCATGGGAGAGAGGGGAGACAACTCTATAATACATCACTGTTACAACTAATGTTCATTAATAGTCTATTACTGACAAGACTGTGAGAAAACCTATTCTCACTACACGCTTCTCCCTTTTCTTTTTTGGGGAAGGGCATACCAGCGACTGACAGCTTCTAAAACTCCAGTAAAGTATTCCTAATGATAAAAACATCCCATAAAAATATGGAGCTGTACCAAAAGCTTTCTCTACTTTGAACTGGGCTAAAAACCGGACATAACCTAAGAACAATCTGCGTAAAATTTGTCCGACAATAAAGTACCCAACCCCAGATCAAAGAAGCTGATCTCTAACCTCAACCCTCAGGTCGATTTATCAGCAGACCTCTAATTTCCCCAAGGAGACCCAAAGGAGCTGGCGCGAACTGGCCCACTTTTGGTACCAATCCGACTCGCTCTGGAATCTACCTTTCCCCCCAACCACCCCTTCCCCTCATAAATTAAGGGCTCACTCAATTTATAATCTGTCAGCCCCTCTTAAACTGAGAGACTGGCTACACTATACAGCCTGTCAAGAAACAGACCGACTAATGAGATAATTGTCAGACTCTCCTACATTGAGCGACTGACTCTAACAGACAGTCAATCAAGCTTTGACTAACGACAATAACTATCAGACTGTCAGCACTCGTTGAGAGCTTCCTCAGTTTGAAAACCTATCAGTCCCTTTTAAATTGAAAGTCTGGCTATAATCAGGCTGACCAAGAAATAACTGCCAGACTCCCCTAACTAGAGGGACTGGCTATATCAGATATCCCATCAAGAATAGTCTGACTTAGGCAATAACTGCAAGACACTCAGTCTCTCATTAGTTCATCGACTGGCTAGCGAACATAGTCTGACTAAAACAGCAACTGCCTGTCAGTCCTCCATACATTGTGGGACTACTCGTATAGCTCAAGGCTTCAGGAAACCAGCATCCTCTGTATTCATCAGCAGAGACACACACATGAAGAATCAACGCATGTGAAACACCCGTGCACCAGGTGCCGCTAACAGGTCAACTCAACAGCTGCAGGACCAGAAGGAATATCGGAATCCATTGAGTAGAAGTGCACTGCGTTACTAATGTTACCAATTCCCAATGACCAGTTAGCCAGGGTCTGAATAAATATATCCAAAATAATCCCCGAATTTGATCAGACATAATGCTTCACAACGAGCATTTAACCAAACAAGGCCAAGGCTTGCCCGATGTCCGACTTTTATTTCAGACCCTGAATTGAATTGAATTGATTCATTAAGTTTAAACCGGGATGACAAACACCGGCACATATCTCACTGGGGCTTCCATAGAGAAGACACAAGCAGAGTTGTTGCAACAAACTCCCTGACCCTGTGTCTCCAACATGGATTGCCCCGTCATTCTCTCCCCTTGTTAAATCATCCCTCGCAATTCGCACAACTCTCCTCGGCAAAAACTCATGTAGCATCCACGTAACTTCCATTTAACACCATTTAACCATTGCCGAATGATGTGCCAACCGTGAGGGCTGAACCCACAGATAAAATTTAACCCAACCCACTATTCCACAACCCCATCCACTCCACACTTTCACTCAAGCCATTCTCCTCACCCCCTAAAAATTTGAACATATCTCCATCGCACCACCACGCAACACACACTGCACATTTTTCCAACTCGCATCACATGTTCTCCCAACACACCAACCGTTCTAAAATAGGTACACCGACCACAATCTGCTGAACACTCATTCTAACATATCGGCCCACACATTACAAATCAACCAACACACCATTATCCCACACCACACATCATTATTCAACATCCACACATATCACAGTTTCTTGTCAGACATTTTATCATTTTTTTTTCTTTCCTTCCAAAAATCCCAAAACAACCTACACAACATCAAACCAAAATAGAAAGACATCACCAACATCAAAATCAACTCAAAACAGTGTGCTAGATGGCATCACATGCCAATGCCCACACTGTTATAAATTACCGTTATTTCACAGTAAATGTATGTTGTAGTTTACAGTACATTCAATCGTAAACACATTAATCTGTAAATTGAACTGTGATATTTCAGTTGACATCAACTGCAATGGGTAAACTGCGCACACACGTAACATAAAATTCTTGTTTTCTCTGAAAGGAGATTGATATCTTTGCACACGAAACGCTCAGTTGCAGGAAGCATCCGACATCTGTGTTGTACGATACAACATTCAGAGCATTATCAGAACACGCGCTGGGACGGACGCAGCGGCGAACTTTAATTTTCGGTCTATAATAGGGTGTGGTTTTGGTTTTATCCATCTTCACAGTTCAAGCTAAATACTACACTATTTAGTGTTCGACTTGCATATGCGAAGATGGGTTTTATCTGACTTGGAGTTGCATCCTACTATTCGTGTAATAATTGCACAGATTCGTTCGTGATTATTTACGAAGTGGTGATCGCATTTGTAAACACGAAGAGCAATGGCCATTTCGGCCTTCCAGTGACCTACGTTGCCGCGGAACCGATAATTGTAGACAATGGTGCCACGTAATTGTATTGTTTGAAGAATGTTAAAACAACGGTAATTGTAAATTACAGGGCTACCCAAATTTTACAGTTGAATGCCTGTCAATAAACGGTAATTATAAAATACGGTGCAACATTTTACAGTTCAAAGCCTGTTAAAAAACGGTAATTGTAAAATACGGTGCAACGTAATTTTACAGTTGAATGTACTGGCACCTTTTCTGCCAGTACATTTAACTGTGAATTTACGGTGTGATTTATAACAGTGCACTGTCAATCTGCATTGCCCTCTAACATTACCAATGCTAAAAGAGAACTAAACTAAGGCAATGTCCATGGACCCCCACGTTCCCAATGACCAGGGCCTTCTTCCTAAAATCAACGACACAGCCGTAAGCGGACAGGAAGTCCGAACCCAGTAACAAATCCTGAACCACTGGGGCTACCATCATGTCTCCAAAGCAATTAAACTCTGCAACAGAAAGGGGAACCTGTCGAACCAACATTCCCATACTGGCCGTACCCTGAAATGCACCAGTTAGCTTAATGGGAGTGGATGACAGTCCTGTAAGCCCTAACTTTTCAAATAATTCCCCTACATGTTTTTCAATTAATTCTGAAACATACTCGGGACAACTGGAAACATCCAGCCCACTGATAAGAGAATTTTCCATCAAAAAATTCTCCTGGACTTGTTCAATACGTGCCGTCGATACGTCTACTGGTACCAGTTCTGTCATGGTGTGAATTGTGGGACTCCACAAAAATGCAAATGAAAATATTCAATAAACCGCAATATTCACTTCCAAAATGGCTGCCATGAAATAAATTTACCTGCCTTACTTGATATGTCAAAATACTATCAACTAGACTCGCCTTCAATAGTACAAATCTGGCTGCAATAAATTCCAACCAAGCTACAGGAAAAAGAAAATATGCAGCTCAAAATTTACCGGAAAACCAACTTGACAGCAAAGGCTGCGCACAATAAATTCTGTTTTCTGTATGAAAAAGAAATAAGTAGTAGTGTCAACTACTCGCACTCAGTGAGTTTCCACTCCAGAAACTCACCGAAACAAATGAAAGAATTAAACACTTCGGAGCTGAACGCACACGCGTTACCGCAGTCAACGCGTTGTTGCAACTTCCCTGTGAATTTTAGCCAGTGAATTTGGCGAAGTCCAAAAACTAGAAACAAACCAAGCCAAATAAAATACAAAATAATTGCTGTCGCTAGTAGCCCAGTTAGTAACTAATGGCTACCATGTGTGTTGAATACCAAACAATCATCAAATGGTGTCAATCAATACCAAAAGAAACGGAGTTATCAACAATCAAAGTCTATTTGCCCCCAAAAAATCTAAATTCACAAAGTTGGCATTTCCAAATCACCAACTAAATTATGGTTGCGTATTTAATAAATGCTCTTCAAAAATCGGGGGCAGTGTTGGTGCCAACCCCAACTGTTTTTATTTATTTTTTAAGACTAAGAGTGTGTGTTTTAATAAACACCAATCACTCAACCAATATCAGATGGTGTCACTTGACACCATCAGCCCACAATGTAATTGAGTGTAGCGCCGATATGTCAACACTCAAAATGTTTCTAAAAAAAATTTCAAAGTAAACCCAAGAATGTGTGTTTGAATAAACACTAAACTCTCCATCAAAATCAGATGGTGCCACTTAACACCACCAGACCACAATCAAATTGAGTGCAGTGTTGATATGTCAACACTCAAATCTCAAAATACAATCAGAGTTTGTGTTGTAATAAACACCAGACAATCAACCACATCCACCAGATCAAAGTCTGAATAAATATGGTACAAGTGTTGACAACCGTGTAAAACTTCACCAGTGGCACAGCAAGAATGACAAATTCAAGTCACAAAAAAAGAAAAGAAATATCAATGACGCAAATACCAATCTTGCATCTGAACCAGAATTTGTCAACAGCACGACTGATCCTGACCCTGTACCCCAAACTCAATCACCGAGCCGAAAGAAAATGACTAATCGACCGCGTTCAGTCACTAAAACTTCATCCCATGCACAAAATCTTCTCCAAAAAACCCAACATTACCAACCCAACCACTGAACACATAAAACATATAATTATCATGAGACAGGACTATGAACAAATACAAAAATACATGTATGGACACACAAACAGTACCGGTACACATAATACATGACAACACAAACATATAAACCATTTAAATATTGCACCTGATATAACCCTAATTTTTCCTACCAAATACTATCTCAGAAAAATAAATACATCAAAATTAACCAAACCACACAAAACGCTAGGTAAATCTAAGGTGCAATATTGAAGGCAACCAGCAGGTAAGTTTGCTCGTTATACTGGCCGTCTAACCAACCTAAACAATTACAATCCTATTCCGTTTTATTCCCGAATGTTACCCTTCAAGTTACTGTCGTTGTTGTTGTTTTTCCAAATGAACAACAACAATGTGTCAGCAAACTCGTAAAATTTTCAAAAGGAACGCGAACTCAAACCAAATTGTAAACTTGGGTAGTTCAAAATAACCCCGCTTCACTCGCGATAAATTGTACCAAGACAAATATGGCAAATAAAACCGATCTGACGAAAGAGAAGACTATCAAGGGTCCAATTTTCGTCACAACACACAAATTGTTTTTGGCTCAATTCACGGAACAATCAGTGCCAAGCCATACCATATACTGCACAGAGCTTGAGAACTATTGCCGTATAATCATTAGTTAACAACTAATGAAAGTCTACGCATTTTCATTTGGAAAATCCGCCATTGAACAGCTGTTCAACTCCCAAAAACGTGTCCATGCTGACGAGGAAAAATTATCCCAGAAATTCGCTGGAAGTTCAAAATTCCACAAAACCTTTTCTATAAAGTAACACACTTCCAGCTTATATCGACCCGATCGTAAATAACAGTCAACAAATTTGTCAGGACTCAGGAATCTGATTTTCACACGCAAATTTTCTCAAAATGCAAATGGCCGCAGGCCCGGATTGGCACTGTGCCCAGTTCACTATCGAACGTAAATTTGTCGAAAAATAATCACAATTCTACGCTTGATATTTTAACTGATCACCAATTGTAGTAATTACAGCTACATAGATATTAGCCAATACAGTAGGCAGGCTTAAGTAGTATAGAAAGGTGATTTAAAGCCAACTTGACCTACTTATTTGTTCCCCCGGGTAAAATTTGTGGCGGAACTTTGTCACGTGACGATCATGTGATCGTTGGGGGAAAACTACCTCCAGCACGAGAGAGCTCCTTGACTCGATCGGGTGTGACTTTGGAGCGGGCAGGGTCGAATAAAATACCTGAAACCATGAGAAGGCAGACTTATAGTAATAAACATAATCTATAGGTGTTGGACGATGTTATTAGGACGAGTCTAGCATCAGTGCGACCCGAGGGTCGAGCGTGTATTGTCCAGTATATCTCCGCAAAAAATAAACAAACAAAAAGGGGATTCCCCTTTGGCATCGATGGTGCTGCCCTCTAGAGGGTGCATGTAAAATGTCTCCAGATATAAAAACGGAATACGGACTTTACCCTGAGGTAGCTCCGGGTCACTATAGTTCCGGCAAAGGGTCCCTGGGCATGTATTCTTCCGCGGTGATGCGGTCTGGCGGTGATGCGGTCGTGGGGAAAAAGCTTCCGCGGAGAAAAAGTAGTCCCCAGAATTCAAATACGCTGCATGGTCCGATTGAGGTATCAATGTGCATGCGCGGTAGACAAAGGGTATGGAAATAGACGTTTTGGGGTCTAGGTGGGCCCTTAGTGGACCGATGGGGTCGAGTGAGGTATCAATGTGAAGCCTATGTGAGGGGGTATCCGGCTGGGTGGATGTGGGGTAGGAATATCGTCATTCTGCGCATGCGCAATAGACACAGGCTATGGAAATAGACGTTTTGGGATCTAGGTGAGCCACCAATGAGCCGATGGAGTTGAGTGAGGTATCAATGTGAAGCATATGTGAAGAGGCATCCGATTGGACTAGTGTCTCGGCCGTTGTCAACATTCTGCGCATGCGCAGATAGGGAATTGTGGGAAAAGGGTGTGGAAATAGACGTTTTAGGGTTTAGGTGAGCCCCTAATGATCCTATGGTGTCGTATGAGGTCTTATTTTGAGGCTGTCGTGAGGGGGCATCCGCCTGGGCTAGTGTGTCCTTCGTTGTCAATAGTCTGCGCATGCGCAGGCAGGCCGTAGTATAAAAAGCAGACATTTTGAGGGGTATGTGGGGGTGTGTTTGGGGTAGAGATGGACCGCTATGGGTCCGATTGGGTGGTAGGTGGTGTCAAAGTGAAGCCTTTGTGGGGTAGAGTCAGAATGGCGTGTGCTTTATTGCAAGTCGAGTCAATCTGCGCATGCGCAGTTGGGTGTAGTAAGTAAAGTGGCCATTTTGGGGAAGTGCAGGAAGGTATTTAGCTTTAGCTCGACTACATACAAGAGATATCATTCATGGGATGTTTCTTTGTTTATAGAGTTGCTTGAATTTCTCATTAAAAATATCTATGTGAAATTTGGCGACACAATATATCAGCAGCATATAGGTATTCCAATGGGTACTAATTGTGCACCCCTGTTGGCTGACCTGTATCTGTTCTCTTATGAATATGACTATATGCTGGCGCTTTCAAATTACAAGCGTCTAGTCCGTCATTCATAATCCAGCCGTCGTCCATTAGAGAATATCCGCGTCCATAATCCAAAGACCTATTCCATTTCCATATAACAGTATTAGCACCAAATTCAAAAAGACAAAAGTATACATAAACATAGGCTTGTTTCCTGCAAGAGAGAAGCGGTCAACAGTTTTCAATGATGCCGGCAAGACATCATGATGTTCCAAAATATCAAATCCGTATCGCTGATCAGTATTCTTAATCCATAATATTCGTTGTAAAGTCGTCATCTAAAAATGATGTATCTCAGTCACGCTTTGATTGTGACTGTTCATATGAGTACCATGAGGATCTTGAAGTACATGGGTTCATACGGCCCCTAGCCCCGGGTTAAGCGGAATTAGACACAAGTTACGAAACGTAGCGCCATAGATCTTGCACGCTACGTTCGTATTTTGCTATCAGCATGCGATATGTATCGCCAAATTTGAGAAACTTTGAGTGGAGGCGCTTGATGGAATAGCCCTGTTTTATAAGTTTCTGCAACAATGTTTTGTGACGTTGATTAAAATCATCACATTTAACACAGGATCTAGCAAATGCTACTAGCGAGATATGTATACGCCATATGCAGGTCCCACTGGAATATTACTATCCAGAAAGGGATAGTTTACGATGTCGAAATTGTAATCATCTCTTTTGTCATAAAGTCGACGAGAGAGAATGCCCGCTTCATTTTTATAGAGATAGAGATCTAAATAAGATGTGCCTGTAGGGCTATCTGTAGTTTCCTTCAAATACAGTGAAGGTGGATATACTTCGATCCACTCAAAGCCCGTTCCTTCTCATTCACCAAACGCTATATAGACGATCTTCTCGCTGTGGATAATCGCTATACAAATGACGCAGTGAAGGATATATATCCACCTTCACTGGATTTGAAGGAAACTACAGATAGCCCTACAGGCACATCTTATTTAGATCTGTATCTCTATCAAAATGAAGCGGGCATTCTCTCTCGTCGACTTTATGACAAAAGAGATGATTACAATTTCGAACATCGTAAACTATCCCTTTCTGGATAGTAATATTCCAGTGGACCTGCATATGGCGTATACATATCTCGCTTAGTAGCATTTGCTAGATCCTGTGTTAAATGTGATGATTTTAATCAACGTCACAAAACATTGTTGCAGAAACTTATAAACAGGGCTATTCCGCCAAGCGCCTCCACTCAAAGTTTCTCAAATTTGGCGATACATATCGCATGCTGATAGCAAAGTACGAACGTAGCGTGCCAGATCTATGGCGCTACGTTTCGTAACTTGTGTCTAATTCCGCTTAACCCGGGGCTAGGGGCCGTATGAACCCATGTACTTCTAGATCCTCATGGTACTCATATGAACAGTCACAATCAAAGCGTGACTGAGATACATCATTCTTTAGATGACGACTTTACAACGAATATTATGGATTAAGAATACTGATCAGCGATACGGATTTGATATTTTTGGAACATCATGATGTCTTGCCGGCATCATTGAAAACTGTTGACCGCTTCTCTCTTGCAGGAAACAAGCCTATGTTTATGTATACTTTTGTCTTTTTGAATTTGGTGCTAATACTGTTATATGGAAATGGAATAGGTCTTTGGATTATGGACGCGGATATTCTCTAATGGACGACGGCTGGATTATGAATGACGGACTAGACGCTTGTAATTTGGTGTAGAGATGGACCACTATTGCTCCGAATGCGTCGTGTGGGGTATCATTTTGTAGCTCTCGGGGTGTAGACCCCGATTTGAAGGATGTCCACTCCATCTGTGACGTCATCAGTAGGAGTAGTAACCAAAGTGGGCATTTTGGGTGTGTAAAGGAAGGTATTTTGGTGTAGAGATGGACCATCCTTGGTCCGAATGCGTCGTGTGAGGTTTCATCTTGTAGCAACGCCCGCCAACGCCAAGCTTAACGCTTCAACGCCCTGGTGAAATAGCTCAGAAGTTCTGATTTTCTAGATATTCCATGGAATTGTCACCAATTCTTCGAAATGCAGTGACGCCCGTCAACGCTTGTAGTTACGCCTTAACGCTCTAACATAGCGCCTTGACGCCATGATATAGACCGGAGAGAGAACAACAACAACAAGGATGACACATGAGAGAACAACAACAGCAAGAAGTTGTTTTCCATATAGTTTATTTTCTCCAATGTTACATCATACCCACGCTGGAGGGGCCACGTTGCGTATGTTTACAACTCAAAAAAACTCTTGTCCAATCAGAGGCCGCCATTTGGCGCTGCATCTGTTCTATTCCTTCTTGCCCGTTAGATGTATTTTCGGCTGCTCTTGTCTGTCGCCATTTCAGAAAGTTCCATCTTTGCTCGGTGTGACCTAAGCGTCGTCGGGCAGGCCTGGATATTCTTCGGGTAGCATGTCCTGAAACAGTTGTTTGCGGATTCTGATCGCATTTTCCAGGGCCTCGATGGGTGGTAGTCCCATAGCCTCTTCCAAGTGACGCTTGGTCTTCATGATGGACCTGTGCGTGGGGTCGCCTTTCATTTCAAGCGGGAGTAAGGTATACTGTTCATAGATCGCCATGGCTGTTTTCCTGATGCGGGGGCGCATTTGGGTGTACGCCTGTTGTAAATTATCCTCTCCGGCGTCCTCGATCGCGGCAGCGTAATTATTGATAGCTGCTGTCACAATACGATCCCAGAAGGTAGGTTCTGCCTCACTTTCCACGGACGTAGGCTGACTATCTGAGGTCAAGCTTTCCGTATCACTAGATAGACTCTCAGCAATCTCTCTTTCGGTATCAGTCGATACACTCTCAGCAGTCTCTGTATCAGCATCCGCCTCAACGGACTCCTCGGAGTCTTCAATCCCATGAATATTTTTCTGGTGTCGCATCATATCGTAATGTCTGGTGAACGTGCGTTCGCACTCAGAGCAAGTATAAGCCATGTTGACGGTTGAACGTCGACTGTGCGTCTTTTTGGAAATACGCTTGCTTTTATAGACAGTAACGCCCATCAACGCTTAGCATAACGCTTCAACGCCCTGGTGAATTAGCTCTGAAGCTCTGATTTTCATGGAATTTGACATCAATTCATCGAAATGCAGTGACGCCCGTCAACGCCCGTCGTTACGCCTTAACGCCCGTCTCAACGCCTTAACACAGTTTCTTAACGCTTTAACGTCGTTTGATGATGCGTTCGAACAAATGTTTTTTTGTGCTATTGCTCTGACATACGCCGCTTTCCAGTTCATGCCCGAGGTTTTCAACATCGACGCTGTTCTTTCAATTTCCATATGGACTGGGTCCTTAGCCAACAATTTCATATGGGTCACGAGGTCGACATACCGCTGACGTAAAGCCCGTCGTTACGCCTTAACGCCCGTCTCAACGCCTTAACACAGTTTCTTAACGCTTTAACGTCGTTTGATGATGCGTTCGAACAAATGTTTTTTTGTGCTATTGCTCTGACATACGCCGCTTTCCAGTTCATGCCCGAGGTTTTCAACATCGACGCTGTTCTTTCAATTTCCATATGGACTGGGTCCTTAGCCAACAATTTCATATGGGTCACGAGGTCGACATACCGCTGACGTAAAGCCCGTCGTAGTCTGGGTGCCAATTCGACCAATATGTTCACACATGTTCATTCTTATATGTACATACACCACCACCACCACCACCACCACACACTACCACCACACACACACACCACCACCACCACATTCCACCACCACCACCACCACCACCACCGCCACCGCAATCACCGGGCGTTGACGGGCGTCATCGCCCGGTGGTGGTGGTGGTGGGAGCTCCCGTGTGGCAGAGCTCTTGGATCGGAGCTCTTGGAGCTCAAGGTGGGTGAAGCTCATAGCTCGGAAGTGACATTTGCATATGACCTCTGTGAGGTCACTTCCGCTTCCGTTCACGTGACCGGAACTGACCTTTGACCCCTGCGCGCAATGTACAGACACCACCACCAACACCACCACCACACACTACCACCACACACACACAAACACACCACCACCACATTCCACCACCACCAACACCACCACCGCCACCACCGGGCGTTGACGGGCGTCAACGCCCGGTGGTGGTGGTGGTGGGAGTTCCCGTGTGGCAGAGCTCTTGGATCGGAGCTGTTGGAGCTCAAAGCGTGTGGAGCTCAGAGCTCGAAAATGACATTTGGATATGACCTCTGTGAGGTCACTTCCGCTTCCGTTCACGTGACCGGAACTGACCTTTGACCCCTGCGCGCGCTAACAATACCGGATAAAAATTGCGCGCAGGGGTCAAAGGTCAGTTCCGGTCACGTGAACGGAAGCGGAAGTGACCTCACAGAGGTCATATGCAAATGTCACTTCCGAGCTCTGAGCTCCACACGCTTTGAGCTCCAAGAGCTCCGATCCAAGAGCTCTGCACACGGGAGCTCCCACCACCACCACCGGGCGTTGACGCCCGTCAACGCCCGGTGGTGGCGGTGGTGGAACGTGGTGGTAGTGTGTTTGTGTGTGTGTGGTGGTAGTGTGTGGTGGTGGTGTTGGTGGTGGTGTCTGTACATTGCGCGCAGGGGTCAAAGGTCAGTTCCGGTCACGTGCACGGAAGCGGAAGTGACCTCACAGAGGTCATATGCAAATGTCACTTCCGAGCTCTGAGCTCCACACGCTTTGAGCTCCAAGAGCTCCGATCCAAGAGCTCTGCCACACGGGAGCTCCCACTACCACCACCGGGCGTTGACGCCCGTCAACGCCCGGTGGTGCGGTGGTGGTGGTGGTGGTGGTGGAATGTGGTGGTGGTGGGTGTGTGTGTGTGGTGGTAGTGTGTGGTGGTGGTGTTGGTGATGGCGTCTGTACATATAAGAATGAACATGTGTCCCTCATCAGTCCTTATGTATTGGTCGAATTGGCACCCAGACTACGACGGGCTTTACGTCAGCGGTATGTCGACCTCGTGACCCATATGAAATTGTTGGATAAGGACCCAGTCCATATGGAAATTGAAAGAACAGCGTCGATGTTGAAAACCTCGGGCATGAACTGGAAAGCGGCGTACGTCAGAGCAATAGCACAAAAGAAACATTTGTTCGAACGCATCATTAAACGACGTTAAAGCGTTAAGAAACTGTGTTAAGGCGTTGAGACGGGCGTTAATGCGTAACGACGGGCGTTGACGGGCGTCACTGCATTTCGATGAATTGGTGTCAATTCCATGAAAATCAGAGCTTCTGAGCTAATTCACCAGGGCGTTGAAGCGTTATGCTAAGCGTTGATGAGCGTTACTGTCTATAAAAGCAAGCGTATTTCCAAAAACACGCACAGTCGACGTTCACCAGACATTACGATATGATGTGAACCAGAAAAATATACATGGGATTGAAGACTCCGAGGAGTCCGTTGAGGCGGATGCTGATACAGAGACTGCTGAGAGTGTATCGACTGATACCGAAAGAGAGATTGCTGAGAGTCTATCTAGTGATACGGAAAGCTTGACCTCAGATAGTCAGCCTACGTCCGTGGAAAGTGAGGCAGAACCTACCTTCTGGGATCGTATTGTGACAGCAGCTATCAATACTTACGCTGCAGCGATCGAGGACGCCGGAGAGGACAATTTACAACAGACGTACACCCAAATGCGCCCCCGCATCAGGAAAACAGCCATGGCGATCTATGAACAGTATACCTTTACCGCTTGAAATGAAAGGCGACCCCACGCACAGGTCCATCATGAAGACCAAGCGTCACTTGGAAGAGGCTATGGGACTACCACCCACCGAGGCCCTGGAAATGCGATCAGAATCCGCAAACAACTGTTTCAGGACATGCTACCCGAAGAATATCCAGGCCTGCCCGACGACGCTTAGGTCACACCGAGCAAAGATGGAACTTTCTGAAATGGCGACAGACAAGAGCAGCCGAAAATACATCTAACAAGCAAGAAGGAATAGAACAGATGCAGCGCCAAATGGCGGCCTCTGATTGGACAAGAGATTTTTTGAGTTGTAAACATACGCAACATGGCCCCTCCAGCGTGGGTATGATGTAACATTGGGGAAAATAAACTATATGGAAAAAAACTTTTTGCTGTTGTTGTTCTCTCATGTGTCATCCTTGTTGTTGTTGTTCTCTCTCCGGTCTATATCATGGCGTCAAGGCGTTATGTTAGAGCGTTAAGGCGTAACTACAAGCGTTGACGGGCGTCACTGCATTTCGAAGAATTAGTGACAATTCCATGGAATATCTAGAAAATCAGAACTTCTGAGCTATTTCACCAGGGCGTTGAAGCGTTAAGCTTGGCGTTGGCGGGCGTTGCTACAAGATGACACCTCACACGACGCATTCGGACCAAGGATGGTCCATCTCTACACCAAAATACCTTCCTTTACACCCCCAAAATGCCCACTTTGGTTACTACTCCTACTGATGACGTCACAGATGGAGTGGACATCCTTCAAATCGGGGTCTACACCCCGAGAGCTACAAAATGATACCCCACACGACGCATTCGGAGCAATAGTGGTCCATCTCTACACCAAATACCTTCCTGCACTTCTCCAAAATGGCCACTTTACGTACTCAACGCGACTTGCAATAAAGCACACGCCATTCTGACTCTACCCCACAAAGGCTTCACTTTGACACCTCCTACCACCCAATCGGACCCATAGCGGTCCATCTCTACCCCAAACACACCCCCACATACCCCCAAAATGCCTGCTTCTTATACTATGGCCTGCCTGCGCATGCGCAGACTATTGACAACGAAGGACACACTAGCCCAAGCGGATGCCCCCTCACGACAGCTTCAAAATAAGACCTCATACGACACCATAGGATCATTAGGGGCTCACATAAACCCTAAAACGTCTATTTCCACACCCTTTTCCCACAATTCCCTGTCTGCGCATGCGCAGAATGTTGACAACGGCCGAGAGACTAGTCCAATCGGATGCCTCTTCACATATGCTTCACATTGATACCTCACTCAACTCCATCGGCTCATTAGTGGCTCACCTAGATCCCAAAACGTCTATTTCCATACACTGTGTCTATTGCGCATGAGCAGAATGACGATATTCCTACCCCACATCCACCCAGTCGGATGCCCCCTCACATAGGCTTCACATTGATACCTCACTCGACCCCATCAGTCCACTAAGGGCCTACCTAGACCCCAAAACGTCTATTTCCATACCCTTTGTCTACCGCGCATGCGCATTGATACCTATTACGACCGAATCGGACCATGCAGCGTATTTGAATTCTGGGGACTGCTTTTTCTCCGCGGAAGCTTTTTCCCCACGACCGCATCACCGCCAGACCGCATCACCGCGGAAGATTACATGCCCAGGGACGCTTTGCCGGAACTATAGTGACCCGGAGCTACCTCAGGGTAAAGTCCGTATTCCGTTTTTATATCTGGAGACATTTTACATGCACCCTCAAGAGGGCAGCACCACCGATGCCAAAGGGGAATCCCCTTTTTGTTTGTTTATTTTTTGCGGAGATACATGTATACTGGACAATAAACGCTCGACCCTCGGGTCGCACGGATGCTAGACTCGTCCTAATAACATCGTCCAACACCTATAGATTATGTTTATTACTATAAGTCTTCCTTCTCATGGTTTCAGGTATTTTTTTCGACCCTGCCCGCTCCAAAGTCACACCCGATCGAGTCAAGGAGCTCTCTCGTGCTGGAGGTAGTTTTCCCCCAACGATCACATGATCGTCACGTGACAAAGTTCCGCCACAAATTTTATCCGGGGGAACAAATAAGTAGGTCAAGTTGGCTTTAAATCACCTTTCTATACTACTGGCTTTACTTATCGGTTAAAACCCCAAGAGAAGTAGTCTATCACGTCTGTTTCAGTCCAAGTCAGTTCCTTCTCTGCTTTTCTTCACTCAGCCCACCAGCTATTCCCATTGGTTATTGGGCAAACAGCACCCTCTACCATGGGAGAGAGGGGAGACAACTCCATAATCAAGCAATTGTCTCCCCTGCATCATTGTGACAACTAATGTTCATTAATAGTCTATTACTAACAAGACTGTGAGAAAATCTATTCTCACTACGTACACATAAATCAAGTAATCATCGGATATGTTTATTCAATTGTACAACCGTGAGCATGGGAATCGACAAGAGACTGCGACAAATGTTGAATAGAATCTACCCGTAAAAAGTATTACAGGCGAATTCTTTGGCCGAAAACATACCGGAATTGACTAGACAAAGGCTGATCAGGAGATTTCTATGATGGCCGAGAAGGGACATCACTGTATTGTCTTATGAATCTGGACCGACACACGAAGGCAGGATGCGAAGGACGAAGGCAGGATGCGAAGCGCAGTCAGGACGCGAAGGCAGGATGCGAATTGCGAAGCCAGGATGCGAAGCGTGGAGTCAGGATGTGAAGAACGAAGCCATGATGCGAAACGCTTAGTCAGGATGCGAAGGCAGGATGCGAATGACGAAGGTAGGATGCGAAGCGCGAAGTCACAATGCAAAGACTGGAAGCGGCAGGATGTGAAACGCGAAGTCAGGATGCGAAGGCATGATGCGAAGTGCGAAGCCAGGATGCGAAGTGCGAAGCCAGGATGCGAAGCGCGAAGGCAGGATACGAAGGCAGGATGCGAAGTGCGATGCCAGGATGCGAAGCGCGAAGTCAAGATGAGAAGGCAGGATGCGAAGTACGAAGCCAGGATGCGAAGCGCAAAGTCAGGATGCGAAGGCGAGATGCGAAATGCGAAGCCAGGATGCGAAGCGCGAAGTCAGGTGCGACTTCGCGCTTCGCATTCTGCCTTCGTTCGTCGCATCCTGGCTTCGCGACTTCGCATTCTGCGTTCGTTCGTCGCATTCTGGCTTCGCATGCTGGCTTCGCGACTTCGCATCCTGCCTTCGTGTATCGGTCCAGATTCATACCACAATACAGCGATGTCCCTTCTCGGCCATCATAGATATCATGGTGAGTGTGAACACGATATCGTATGGTGGGAATTGATGCCAGGATCGGTCAGATGAGTATAGGCTAAGAATGATTAGGCTAGACAGAGAGAAAGCACATGTTATTTGATATTTTTTTCAATTATAGCAAAAGAAGGGTAGATATTGTTTTAGTAGGATTGTAGGGATTATCTAGCGTCTACGTGACTATGGCGAGGAGGGTCCGATGCTTGGGGTGGGATGAGGGAAATGGGTTGCACGCCCACTGCCCATCCCGATGCGTTGGAGTGCCCAAGTACACCCCTTCAGCCATCCATCCATCTACCATGGAATGACATAACGTTGAAGAGAATAGAGAATTGGTGTTAAAACAGGATGAAATGTGTTGCATTGCCAAATTCTCAGTGGTTAATTTACGGCCAGCCAAAGTAGAGTGAAGTGGCAGATGATTCACAAATGCAAATAAAGCTGATGGCGTCACAGTCAACGTGAGTCGCTAATTGTTTATATTATTTCAACTAACAATTCCACCAAATTTTTCACCCTGATACTCCACATTGTATGATGAATTGTACTATAACCTCTTTGAAAAATAATGTAATATTGAACTGAAAACGGTTTCAACAACAACTGGCTCCTAGAATACAATTACTGAATTTACAAAGGGTGACCAACTCATCAAATTGATCACCTGGGGGCCCAGATGTAGATTTTAGGTCAATATTTTGCACTAAATCACATTTGTTAAAACATCGCTGCTATGGTAGTGCATTCGAGGTTGCTTGCATAACAATATCAGTTGATCTGCATAAATCAGTGCAACCTTTCAATGCCGACGTACGGAGCTCCACCAAATTGAATGCACCTACAGATCACACCTCACAAAAATTGATGATTTAAATCGTGGTGCAAGAAATGAACATTGTGCGCACTGAAGAGAAGATATAGTTGATGTCTGCGTATATTGATGTTAACTTGGTCATTAAAATCATAATGTTGATAAACTACAATGTACGTGTGAATACGAGACAAGTTGAGATAGATTTCCATTTTCGACTGCCCCAAACGGGCATCTGATATAGCACATCAAATTAATCAGATTGAGCTGGTGACAGAGGTCTAAATCCAGTTATACTTGCTCGCAAATATATGTTTGGGGAATACATGTGTTTCATTAACTTGCAAATTTATGTGACAACAGGGAGTAAACATGTAACTATGGGGAGTAAACATGTAACTATGGTAGTGTAGGACCGATAGACGTATTTTATTTCTTCGATTCCAATATACAGGCTGAAAAGATCATAAAGTCCACAATGGACATCACAACATTGTGTTTAATTATTTTGCGAATCATCGTAAATAATTTATTATTTATCATCTGTTAAATTTCCATGAAAATATTTTAGCGGGTTTAAATATCTACGGAAAATGTGTTTCCCGATTAAAATGTGCGACAGGAGCGAGATGATAGGTCATTTTCAACACATTTCAAACTTAACATTTCAATTGGACGAAAATACGTCTATCAATCGAATAACACAGAACTACCCTTTCCTGACGTTTACCAACCTCCGATTCCTCGTCTGATGTCATTGTTGTGAGCCAAATGGAACAAACTGATTCAGATTGGACCGTACGTGTTCGTACGGAGATAAAATGGCGGCGGCCGAGCATGAAATATTCGCGCGTCAAAGCCCTCCGTGAATCCGCCCCCCCCCCCCCCCATATTTGTTTCACCTCAGGCAATTCCTACCCTGGAGCGAATCCCTACCCGACACACACTCCTTATTTCCTGTGGTATTCGGCGCTTTCATACAATATATAACTGATTAGTATGGTTGGCCATCCCTGCCACAATTCGTCATTTACAGGATGCCTGTAAATAATATATACCATGCATGGTATAAAATGCCAAGCCTGCCATAATTCGTATTTACAGGATGCCTGTAATTATTTTGTACCATGGTATAAAATGCCAAGCCTGCCATAATTCGTATTTACAGGATGCCTGTAATAATTTTGTACTATGGTATAAAATCGCGAAGCCTGCCACAATTCGTATTTACAGGATAACTGTAAATAATATATACCATGGTATAAAATGCCAAGCCTGCCATAATTCGTATTTACAGGATGCATGTAATTATTTTGTACCATGGTATAAAATCGCCAAGCCTGCCACAATCCGTATTTACAGGATGCCTGTAATTCACTTAGCCGTAAGTCGTAAATTTACGCCTTCTTATTATTTCCACCAATGATAAGCGCTTTTACAAATTTGATTCCAGGTTTTACGCAACCTCCAAACAGGGTTATCTCCCCTCCTGCCAGTCAATCGACCCTGCCATCAGTTAATTATACAGAGCGAAAAAACGCCCTGGCAGTCTCCGCACAGTGAGTCTTCACCAAGCCATGTAGCCTTTGTCGGAGATTAAAAGTGCGAGATTATCCGAACTGCTCTGTATCGCAACAACTTGAATTAACCAGAACTGCAGCACATCTGGGAAATGTGGCAGACAAAAGACAACAAACATTCGGTGACTACGGGTAATTAAATAACTGTTCATCTCTTTACAACAACCACAACAATTAACATTTGACCTGCATCAAGGCTAACGGTCGTTTGTTTGAAAACAAATCAGCGATGCATGTTTTGGAATTTTCGGAATTGAATGGTTCCGCACATTCACATCTGCAAAATTATATATCCTTGTATTTAATATGTGGATAAGGACTGTTTTTGGCTGGTAAAATTCAGGTTTTGTGAAATGATGTTTTGGTACATGGCTATATGTAAATTGACTGAGGGCAGGGTCGATCGACTGGCAGAAGGGGAGATAACCCTGTTTAGAGGTTGCGTAAAGCCCGGCACCAAATTTGTAAAAGCGCATATCATTGGTGGAAATAATAAGAACGCGTAAATTTACGACTTACGGCTAAATGAATTACAGGGATCCTGTAAATACGAATTATGGCAGGCTTGGCGATTTTATACCATGGTACAAATAATTTCAGCCATCCTGTAGATACGAATTATGGCAGGCTTGGCATTTTATACCATGGTATATATTATTTACAGGTATCCTGTAAATACGAATTGTGGCAGGCTTGGCGATTTTATACCATGGTACAAAATAATTACAGGCACCCTGTAAATACGAATTATGGCAGGCTTGGCATTTTATACCATGGTACAAAATAATTACAGGCATCCTGTAAATACGATTTATGGCAGGCTTAGCATTTTATACCATGGTATATATTATATGGCCAACCATAGATTAGTTAGTTTTATGGCACTTGAAGAGGAGGCCTTACTCTCCCCTTCTCATGTAACCTAATGAACAATGAACAACAGTACGATCATGAGTCCACGGTTCAGCTCACACAGGGAGTCTGCAGTACGAGTAGTTGCCTTCAGACAAGAACAGAACCGTTCACCTAATTATATTTACCGGCCTCATCAAAAGTCGTTTATATCATATCAGCCGATAGGTATTAGCTAGCCTACAATGCGCAGGTATTCTTCAACAAGAAAAATATCTTGATGGGCGATGGAGTTTAAATGGGAATGTGCAAAATGTTTATTCTGTGTAATAAGTGTTCTCTGTGGTATTTAATTGCGCATGAATAAATGGCAGAGCAGATTTGGCAGGTGCAACCACCTGTTTCTACTTAGCATATGGCGTTGTTTCCTCCCCAACGGGCAACGAACTGCCAGTGTGAACACTAATGGTCGCACTACTATAGCTATCGATGTGATCTGGCAGATTTAACATTCTGTTTCCATGAGATAAGCTTCAAATCATGAGATTCCGGATCTAGGTCATTTGCCCTTCAGGTCATTTGCCCTTCGGACCATTTGCCCTTCCGGTCAATTTGCCCTTCCATCCATTTGCCCACACTACACATGGTATATGAAAAACTGATTCAGTAAACTTCTGACGAATATATTCAAGTTCGGTCTTAATGTTTATTTCATGCGTGTAATGTTTTAACAAAAGTTCAAAAAGAAGAGATATCAAAATTTATCAAAAGACTAATAGTGCTTTAATTTAACAGCTACCAGATGTATGTTTTTTAGTGCTTTACTTTAACAGCTTCCAGATGAAAATACCTTTTCTTTTTGAAGTTTGATATCTTTTCTTTGTGAAATAAACATTAAGAACTTGAATATGTTCGTCAGTAGTTTACTAAATCAGTTTTCCATATACCATGTATAGTGTGGGCAAATGGATGGAAGGGCAAATTGGCCAGAAGGGCAAATGGTGAGAAGGGAAAATATCTGAAGGGCAAATATCTGAAGGGCAAATTACCTGAAGGGCAAATGACTCTACTCTTGAGATTCCATATAACTAATTCACATACTAAATAAGAAATGAATCTGTGCACTGGGTATGGGAATTTTCATAAGGAGCAATTGATTTCATGGAATTTTTGTGGATTAAAATCGTCTGTATCAGTAAATTACGTAACGTAGCGTCATTGGTAGCGTCGAGCTGAAGCGAGCGTTTGCCCCTCCGTCGATAAAAAAAGCGACACGGTGGACCGTTAAATGTACATGTATAATTGGGGGGCGGATTATATCACGTGCATACGGGCTATACCACCTGTGACAAGTTGTTTAGAATATCCCAGAAAGAGTCCGCATTTAGCATTCTCTATGCCAGAAGGTTTCACGTTTCAGTGAACACGGCCTTATTTCCGCGTATGCGTCTTTAAGGCTAGCTCGAGTTAATCCATTGATCATCGTCAGTGCGCTGCAGAGAACATTCCGATGTCCACGTATTTTCTGACCTACATGTACATCCGAGCTGCATAGCCCAACACGTGTGTGTGTGTGTGTGTGTGAACTTTAATACGTAGGACCTACTGATACCAAGGGGGTGCTTATTGGCAAATCCAGCATCCAAGTAGGCCTAACAGGAACCAGCATCCCAGCATTCACAGAATACTTATACACGGGAACCAGCCTGAGGCTCGCAACTATCAACACCGACCAACTGTTATGGCAGAGCCATCATTACCCATTGACAGAGGATGGGCATGGGTTATACTAGCAGGTTAGTGTATAAATCTACAGCATTATCAGGTTTCGTTTATACTATATACAGTTTCAAGGTCATCTTCAATTTTCGAAATGTAAAAATAATACCAGGAAATCACTATCCACTTGCCTGCACAACTGACGGAGAACGTTAAAAACAGATAGGTCTAAACCCGAAATACAGGAATTTATTATTTATTGTTTACATATTGGCCTTAGGTTCTAGTCGATTTAATAGCCGTGTATACTCACGTACCGTGTATAGAGTCATGTGAGTGTGCTTGTCAGTGTGCTTTATCTTGGCCACACTCTCCTTATATCGATTTACTATCGTACTACATTAGGCCTGCAATATTCCACTAACATTCTAACCATTGCGCAAGACACGTGATACAATTTGTGTTACCTCTGTTGTGAAATATACGGATTTTTCTTACAAATGGGGAAGAAGATTTGTCAGTCTCACAATGGTGTTTTCTTTCTAGAGAACACTGTATGTTGGTGTTTTCTTTTTAGAGAGCCTTATATGTACAGGTTGTTAACGTGGACATGTGACATCTGGAGTATAGTGTTCTTTGCCCATGTTCCTTCAGCATGACACGAGTCAATGATTCTATTCTCTGAGCATACCCAGCATGGATTCTATATGTATTACACAATCCTGATCCCCTGTATTTATTTATTTATTTATTCAAATGATCAACGGACATGAAGTCCAATTACAGACCACGAGTAACACTATATACAGGGTGACATAAAACAAATAAATGTTAACATGTAAATTACTATATATAAAACAGTATTAAAGTAGACCCGATAAAGGGTCTATGAAATTGGACAAAACATGTGAGATTATATACATATGTACAAATATGATAAATTTAGTAGACTAAAATCGCATACTAATACTTATACCAACAATCTAAGCTGTCTTGAAACAAGTTTGCCTAAAACAATGTTTTGAAACAAATAAGTCCACATTGGTGGCGTTAAAAAAGTTATTGTAGTCATTTAAAACTCTCGGAATAAAAGAAAACTTCCGAACATTTAACCTTGAGATAGGAACTAAAAAGGGTTGTACAGTTCTAAGACGCCTAGATGGCATGTAAAACCGTAATTGACTTAATAAATAAGAACTTTGCAACCTACCAGTTGCAATACCTTGTAAAAAGGAGAAGTCTAAGAATAAACGGCGATTCTTAGGAGAATGTAAATTAAAATGATTGCACTTTGCAGGATAAGAATATTGAGAATAATCAATATTACTTTTAAAACATACATAGTTTTAAAAAGTTTTCTGTACTCGTTTAATCTTGTCTGTATAACATTTCGTTTGAGGCGACCATACAGGAGCGCAATATTCGAGCTGACTACGGACTAAAGAGTTGTACAAGGATAAAACAGATTTTTGTGATTTGAAAGATTTACATGAGCGCTTGATAAAACCATGGAGCTATAAATCGGAAGGAGGCACAGATTGGGGTGATGAAAGTGTTCAATGTACGATGCCGACACAGCAGGGTATAGCGGATTAATCTGAGGGTTATGGCTGGCTCAGCCATGTCCGCCGTTGATTCGGTAGCATTAGATTTCACGCGCATGCGTGCCATAGACTTGCTGTCGACCTATTAAGCGTTGTGTATTCGAAGTGGCTATTGCCAATTAATCTCCCGTTGCGTTGATCACCATCAGGCGTAGTTTGTGTAAAAACAGTTTTTGAAGTTTTGAAAAGACTTAGATCACTTGAATTACTTATTATATTTTATCAACATGAGAAGTTCCATGAGTAGAAAACCAGATTTTGTAACGGAGCGTACACGTGCCCGGTTAATGATTTTTGCAAGAAGTACTTGTCCGTAAGAATGTCTTTTATTTGATGACTGATTCTCAGCTTACAAATGCAAATGAAGTTGTATAGCATGGGATATAATGCAATATAAAAACAAAACCTTATAACAATCTCTTTGTCATTTATACCAAGAAGATTGTATGCAATAATCATGATAATTGAAACAAATTATATTCTAAAAGCCTACCGATATCAGATGAGTAATTCATATTCCAAGACTTACAGTTATATTCCAAGTTACTTTGGAAACACGTGATATTTGCGCCGTAAGACTGCGTTGTATCGTGAGTAGATTGCTTTCAGAATTCCGTCGCCAAGTTATGAGACGTACGAAAGAAATTTTCCACTTTTATAACGAATTTTTTTGGTGTAACATCTCACTCGGGCAGATTCTCAAGCGATATGTTAATTAACATTTCCTGTTTCCAAAGAATTAAGGAAACTATGTTATTGATACCGTGCTGGGTATTCATTAATATTTATCCATTAAACTGATGTTAAATACCGTTAAACGATCGCACTACCAATTGTGTATTCGCGGATTACTCACCGAGCAATCAGCTCCCATGGGGGTATACACAAACGGACGCCGGGTCATTACTTAATAGCTTTTTTGAAGCATCAAATACAGAGAAAACGCCGAAGCAATGCTTATACTAAATCCCATTTTATTAAAATTGAATTAAAGCCTCCCGGAAATGCTAAACACGAGGATATAGATCTGTTTACGATCTTTAACATAAGCATAATTTTTTCCCGATTTGAAATGCTGAAAGTGGGTTATTTTGTCATTAAATGTGTGCAATTTTCATAGTTTGGCAGAAGTCACCATGTATTTCAAATGGAGAAATATGTATATTTTCAATGGCTAATTTTGCACGAACGGGATAAGCCTCCCGTAAGAACCATAGATTTTCCGATTCCCTATAGTAATAGCTACTCGCTCACATTTTTGGGTCATGTTTGGAAATGCGGAAGTTAGCATAAAAGGAGAAAATACAATATAGATAGAGAAATGACAGCCTGTTTTCAAAGTCCCGTAGCTCAGCACTAATAAGACATACCGCCATGACTCAAATATTGTGATAAGGGAAATTATTTCAAATAAATAAACATGACATATGCGCATAATTTTCACTTGGTGATTTTAATTTGTGGAGACTGCGCATGATGATACCTCACTTCCGGTCATTTCTAATTTAACAGAAAGGAGTCGCAGGATCAGAGAGCGGCATCGTACATTGAACATGAAAGAGACGCAGCCCAGCTGGACGGCTATTCAAAACACAAAAGCTCAGCGGGCGTGAGCGCTGGCCAGTCAGTCCTGGCTTGTGGAACAGTGCCTCCTTTCGATTTATAGCTCCATGATAAAACCAACCATTTTAAAAGCCTTCGCACACACTTTGTCAATATGGCTATTAAAACTTAAAGAACTAGACAATAAAACACCAAGATCTCGTATCTCCTTCACTTTCTCCAGTACAACATTATCTACAACATAATCGAAGTCCAGGACAATACGCTTTGTCGTGAAGGTGATTCCTTTACATTTCAAAAGATTTAAAAACAGTTTCCATTTAAAACACCATTCTAAAACGTTATTGAGATCTTCCTGAAAAAGTTTACAATCATCAATACACTTCACTTTGGAGTCGTTGGCATACATTAAAATCGAACAATATTCTAAAACTGTGGGTAGATCATTGATATACAATATAAACATTAATGGTCCTAAAATTGAGCCTTGCGGAACGCCTGATAAAACAGAAATTGTACATTTCGCACATCAAATGATGTTCGAACTAAGGCACAGAAGTCCACCGGATGTTCTATGTTTAACTAAATAATGAGTAAATACTGAGAATGCAAGTGTACCCCCAGAATGTCATATTTTTTAAAGGGGAAATGGCAAAAACCGGGGGAAAGTGACTTAACATTGGGGGTAACAATGGTGATAGGGGCCTGGGGCAAGTGTCTGGAGGGATGATGAAGGGTCGTCCTGAATCCGGTCGGCCTAATGTCAGGCCTGTAGCAGGCCGTGTCAGGCCGGGTTATATACACTGATTACTTCTTTTATACACAAAATTACAACTATTTGTGGGTCTTACTGTAATACAATCTCTTAGATACCTAGTGAGTAGTACACCCGGGAAGTCGCATGTGGCTCTATCCTCTGTGACGTCAAACCTAGCAGATATCAACCGACTCCCAGTTAGACTTCGGATTCTCACTGGGTCCTATACCCTTCAAGCAAACAGGGCAGCTTTCAACCAATATACGGTCAACCCTCAGTGCCAGCTGTGTTTGAGTGGAAGGGAGGATCGGACACATTTCCTGCTGATTTGCCCTGCGCTGGAAGACATCCGGCATAAATACTCCTCACTTTTGATGGAAAACCTTTGTGCGGAGTGTAAAGTTAAGGCGCTAGACGTATCTGGTAATATGGAAAACTTTGTAGTTCTGATATTAAACCCAGAACGATTCCTATCCTGTTCTGGATGTGTTCCTACCAGTGAGAAGGTAATGAGACATTACACGTACTCAATACATCACAGAAGAAACGAACTCCTAAACCCAACCTGAGACTGCTGATCCCCAGAATTGGTTGCAATTGTCTTTTATGTTATTTGCTTACGATCAATGACTATAATTGACTACTCCAATTGAAGGTGCTCCTATACACAGGAGGGATATACCAAACAAGAACAAGAACAAGAAGAACATGGCGTCACAGGACCTACGAAGTAGGGTAGGCAAGTAGTAGGGTTAGGTGAAATTGAGGTCACTTCTCCCCGGATGTAAAAATGACGTCACAACTTCCTATGGTGGCGCCATCTGTACACTTTGGATGCAGGGGAGGTCACGGGGAGGTTGGGGAGGTCAAGTGCAGTATAGTTCCGGCAGAAGGACCAAAAGCTACCTCCAGCACAGGAGAGTTCCAATTGTTGGAGGGAATGTATTCAGGATGTATTCATCCGCGGTGATGCGGTCTGGCCGCGGTTTTGGCGGTGATTCGGTCTCGGGAAAAAGCTTCCGCGGAGAAAAAGTAGTCCCTAGATAAAATGGTCCGATTGGGTCGAGTGAGGTATCAAAGTGAAGCTTATGTGAAGGGGCATCTAATGGGCTGGGTGTAAGGTTGACCTATCGGCATTCTGCGCATGCGCGGTGGCCCAAGGGTATGGAAATAGACGTTTTGGGATGTAGGGGAGCCCCTAATGGTCCAATGGGGTCGATGGGGGTGGTCGGTCAGCTTGGTAACGAAAAACGTAACATTGGTCACACTCTCCACTGTCCACTTGGTGTTGGGGCGTTGTTGCTGGGCCCATTCCAAGGGATCCACGGTGCCCAGTTTCTCCAGCATCGTCTCTAGCGACGCCCGGTTAATGATGGTAAACGGTTGGTCAAATACCCGGATGTTACTGCTCGGGTAAAAATATCGGGCTTGGTCTGTGTCCTTATGCTGCAGCACATAACCAAACGCCAGATTTAATTTGAAGGACGTAGCTTGGTCATTGAAGATGGCTTCCACGTAGTTGCGTAGTCGGAAATTGTAGATATCTTGAATAGGGCGATGACGGTAGAAACATTGCCGGATCATGGGCCAATGGCGCCGATAAATGTCACTCACTGGATGGTCTTCGTGTGACAGATCGCTGGGAACATTTATGGGTTCGTCCACGAAGTGTACTTTGCTCTCCACGTCGTACAAAATCTGGCCCAAGGTCTTGTCGTCGGAATTTGACTGTTGAATTAGGGCGACATCATCATCGGCCCTCGTGCGATGGGTGGGAGTTCCCCCTGTTTCGATATTGATGCCTACGGGCTCTTCTACCTGCAAACGTGGCTGCGGAACAGGGTGTCGTGTGCGTTGGTGTCGCAGCAACGGACTGGTCAGTTTGAAAAGCCGACCACATTCTTCGCATGGACGCTTGGGTACTTCATGGCGTGCACGTGTGTGGCGCTGTAAATGATCCGGGCGCTGAAACGACAGTGTACATATCGTACAGTTATACCGGGCGGTTCCTTCGTGCTTGGTAGCCTCATGGCGGCGCAAGTCGTGCAGACGAGTGAATGATTTCGAGCACGTAGTACAAGTGAACATCTTGGTGGTTGACAGAGTGTCTGATGAAACGGCCAGGCCGCTTCCCTTTTATAGCACGCTAGCTGGTATCATGTTCGGGCACCTCCGTGTCTCTTCGGTGATCTCCGTGACATTCAGCGGTCGAGAAAAAGAACCAATCAGCGGTCGAACAATCAGCCAATCGATAAGCACCGGATTTTTCCATATCTCGGGGAATTGGGGTCCCTACGGTAGTCTTTCGACGCGGTCCGCAGATTAGCCGCCATTAGCCGCCATTGTGGGGAAAAACCCCAGACAAACACAAACAAGTCTGGACATGTCCAAAGGTCACGCCTCATTCACCCAAACCGGAAGTGACGTCATATGCAAATTTCTGAGGTCAAAGGTCAATAAGGCTCGATTTAACGGGACACTGGCCGTATTGACCTTTGACCAACTGTGAGGTCACTTCCGCTTCCGTTCACGTGACCGGAACTGACCTTTGACCCCGGCGCGCAAAGGTTTCCACCAGTCACACGAAGACCATCCAGTGAGTGACATTTATCGGCGCCATTGGCCCATGATCCGGCAATGTTTCTACCGTCATCGCCCTATTCAAGATATCTACAATTTCCGACTGACTGACCTCACCCGTCTACGCAACTACGTGGAAGCCATCTTCAATGACCAAGCTACGTCCTTCAAATTAAATCTGGCGTTTGGTTATGTGCTGCAGCATAAGGACACAGACCAAGCCCGATATTTTTACCCGAGCAGTAACATCCGGGTATTTGACCAACCGTTTACCATCATTAACCGGGCGTCGCTAGAGACGATGCTGGAGAAACTGGGCACCGTGGATCCCTTGGAATGGGCCCAGCAACAACGCCCCAACACCAAGTGGACAGTGGAGAGTGTGACCAATGTTACGTTTTTCGTTACCAAGCTGACCGACCACCCCCATCGGCTGAATGCGTCACTCATGCACTGATGAATACCATAACATGCCGTACATACTCTATATGTCTACATGTTGATCGTTGACGTTACGGAGGTGACCGAAGAGACACGGAGGTTACCGAAGATGTCACGGCTCCGCCCTCGACTTGGGGATAGTTGAACTGAATGTGCTAAAAATAGATCACCAGCTAGCGTGCTATAAAAGGGAAGCGGCCTGGCCGTTTCATCAGACACTCTGTCAACCACCAAGATGTTCACTTGCACAACTTGCCAGAAGATGTTTACTCGTCCAGATAATTTACGACGCCACGAGGCCTCCATCCACAACGATGCACGGTATACTTGTATAATCTGCTCACTGTCATTCAATCGGGAGGATAAATTACTGCGTCATGAGAGGGTACTCCACGCGGGTGAGACGGTACTATGTAATGATTGTGGTCGACTCTTCAAACGACTCAGTCGGTTTAGACAGCACCAACGTTTGATGCATGCCCCGTCTCTACGGTTTGGGCGACAACTTTCCACTAAAGAGGAGCCGCGGAAGGTCAGACCCAGTGAAGATGAACCCGGGGAGACGAACGCCACTGGTGATGCGATGACGAAGAGCCCGCCTATACCCACGGTCCAGGAGGGCCTGGATATCCAGCCGGACCCCAGCGTTACGGTTTCGAGTCATACGCCTGACGACATCGAACATTTTCTGGACGAGTCCATAAATGTTCCTAGCGGTCTCTTACAGGACGCCCATCCAGTGAGTGACATTTATCGGCGCCATTGGCCCATGATCCGGCACTGTTTCTACCGTCATCGCCCTATTCAAGACATCTACAATTTCCGACTGACCGACCTCGCCCGTCTACGCAGCTACATGGAAGCCGTCTTCAATGACCAAGCTACGTCCTTCAAATTAAATCTGGCGTTTGGTTATGTGCTGCGGCATAAGGAGACAGACCAAGTCCGATACTTTTACCCGAGCAGTAACATCCGGGTATTTGACCAACCGTTTACCATCACGGATAGGGCGTCACGAGAGACGATGCTGGAGAAACTGGATACCGTGGATCCCTTGAAATGGGCTCAACAACAACGCCCCAACACCAAGTGCACAGTGGAGAGGGTCACCAATGTTACGTTTTTCGTGACCAAGCTGACCGACCAACCCATCGGTTGAACGCGTCACCCGTGCACTGATGAATACCATAACATGCCGTACATACTCTATATGTCTACATGCTGATCGTTGACTTGAGCTCAGTAAACACTTGTACCTAATGTGACGGTGCGTTAAATAATAAAACATGGTGTTTGATATTTCAATTTGTTTTGCTGTGAACATACTAAACATACCCAGGGCGGCTCCCCCAGCCTGGGTATGATGTAACATTGGGGATAATAAACTGTATGAACATTGCTGAACCTGTTGTTATTCATGTGGTATAATACAGCACAGATTCGGTATAACTATCTGAGGATATGTTTCCTCAACGGTATCCTGGCCTGCCCGATGACGATTAGAACAAACGGTTCAGAGCGAACATGGCCGAAGATGGAACTTTCTGAAATGGCGACTTCTGATTGGACAAGAGTAGCCGAGAATACATCTAACGGACAGGAACGAATATGACAGATACAAATGGTGGCCTCTGATTGGACAAGAATCTTCTTGAATTGTAAATATACCCAACGCGGCTCCCCCAGCGTGGGTATGATGTAACATTGGGGAGAATAAACTATATGAAAAAACTTCTTGTTGTTGTTGTTCTCTCATGTGTCATCCTTGTTGTTGTTGTTGCTGTTGTTGTTCTCTCTCCGGTCTATATCATGGCGTTATGTTAGAGTGTTAAGGTGTAACGACGGGCGTTGACGGGCGTCACTGCATTTCGAAGAATTAGTGACAATTCCATGGAATATCAGAGCTTCTGAGCTATTTCACCAGGGCGTTGAAGCATTAAGAATGGCGTTGGTGGGCGTTGCTACAAGATGACACCTCACACGACGCATTCGCACCGCGGATGGTCCATGTCTACACCAAGTAACATCCTTCACTGCTAAAAAATGCCCACTTTCGCTACTACTCGTACTGATGACGTCACCAATGACGTCACAGATGCTGGACTATCCCTCAAATTGGGGTCTACACCCCGAGAGCTACAACATGACACCTCCCATGACGCATTCGGACCAAGGATGGTCCATCTCTACACCAAATACCATCCTTCACTGCCCCAAAATGCTCACTTTCGCTACTACTCCTACTGATGACGTCACCAATGACGTCACAGATGCTGTGGACAGCCCTCAAATCGAGGTCTGCACGCCGAAAACTACAAGATGACACCCCACACGACGCATTCGGACTGAGGATGAAGCATCCCTACCCCAAATACCTTCCTTCACTGCCCCAAAATGCACACTTTCGCTACTACTCGTACTGATGACGTCACCAATGACGTCACAGATGCTGTGAACACCCCCAAATCGGGGTCTACACCCCGAGAGCTACAAAATGACACCTCCCAGGACGCATTCGGACCAAGGATGGTCCATCTCTACACCAAATACCTTCCTTTCACTGCCCCAAAATACCCACTTTACTTACTACTCGTACTGATGACGTCACCGATGACGTCACAGGTGACGTGAACAGCCCTCAAATCGGGGTCTACACCCCGAGAGCTACAAGATGACACCTTCCAGGACGCATTCGAACCGTGAATAGCCCATCTCGACCCCAAATACCTTCATGTACTGCCCCAAAATGGCCACTTTACTTACTACAACCAACTGCGCATGCGCAGATTAACGCGACTTGCACTTAAAAACACACCATTCTGACTCTAACCCACACAAGCTTCACTTTGACACCTTCCACGACCCATTCGGACCCATAGTCCATCTCTACCCCAAACACACACCCACATACCCCCCAAAATGCCTGATTTCTCTACTACGGCCAGACTGCGCATGCGCATATTGACGCGACATGCATTTAAAAACACGCCATTCTGACTCTACCCCACACAAGCTTCACACTGATACCTCACACGACCCATTCGAACCGTGAATAGCCCATCTCTAACCCAAACACACACCCACATACCCCCCAAAATGCCTACTTTCTATACTACGAGCCAGGCTGCGCATGCGCAGACTATTGAACACGGACGAACCATTAGTGTAGTGAAGTGCTCCTCCACGAGAGCTTCAAAATAAGACCTCACTCGACCCCATTGGACCATTAGGGACTCACCTAGACTCCAACATGTCCACCCCGTATGGCCCTATACACCCATAGCCATGCAGTATAGGCCTATGGGCCTACCCAGGCCTCGGTGACTTTTTTTCAAAAATTTCACCGATTCGCTCCGGGACACTTCCTATCGTGTTCTAAATGACGAGACGAGTAAAACGAGACCCCACAACCCTACCGCAAATGTATAGAAGTACGTTTCCCAGGGGGACAAACATTGATCCTATACCCTCAGTATGGGACTATATGATCTATATGGGCTCGGTGACTTTTTTCAAAAATTTCACCGATTCGCACGGGGACACTTCCTATCATGTTCTAAATGACGAGACGAGTAAAACGAGACCCCACAACCCTACCGCAAATGTATAAAAGTACGTTTCCCAGGGGGACAAACATTGATCCTATACCCCAGTATGGGACTATATGGGGCTATATCGTACTTTTTCAAAAATTTCACCGATTCGTTCCGGGACACTTCTTATCATGTTTGTCTTGACGAGACGAAGAAAACGAGACCCCACAACCTATACCGCAAATGTCGAGAAGTAGGTTTCCCAGGATGGTCCTATACCCCCCATACCCCATATAGGCATTTTCCGTAATTTAGGATAAAGTCCGTGTTCCGTATTTTTTCAGGAAAATTTTTACATACACCCACCCTGGAACTAGGGGGAGATAACTCTATTGATAGGCAAGCCCCGTTAAGTCCGGCGACCTACATACCCCCCATACCCCATATAGGCATTTTCCAGGATTTTTCGATAAAGTCCGTGTTCCGGTTTTTTTTTTTCAGGAAAAATTTTACATGCACCCACCCATGACTGGATGCCCCTTCACCTAGGCTTCACTTTGATACCTCATACAACTCCATCGGCCCATTAGGGGCTCCCCTAGCTCCCAAAATGTCTATTTCCATACCCTTTTCCCACAATTCCCTGTCTGCGCATGCGCAGAATGGTGACAACGCTCGAGCCACTAGTCCAGTCAGATGCCCCTTCACGAATGCTTCACTTTGATACCTCACTCGACCCCATTGGACCATTAGGGGCTCCCCTAGCTCCAAAACGTCTATTTTAATATCCTTCGGCCACCGCGCATGCGCAGAATGCCGATATTTCAACCCCACACCCAGCCCATCAGATGCCCCGTCACGAATGCTTCACTTGGATACCTCACTCGACTCCATCGTCCCATTAGGGACTGCCCTAGCTCCAAAACGGCTATTTTCATACCCTTCGGCCACCGCGCATGCGCAGAATGCCGATAGTTCAACCCCACACCCAGCCCATCTGATGCCCCTTCACGAATGCTTCACATTGATACCTCACTCGACCCCATTGGACCATTAGTAGCTCCCCTAGCTCCAAAACATCTATTTCCATACCCTTGGGCCACCGCGCATGCGCAGAATGCCGCTATTTCAACCCCACACCCAGCCCATCAGATGCCCCTTCACATAAGCTTCACTTTGATACCTCACTCGACCCCATTGGACCATTAGGGGCTCCCCTACATCCCAAAACGTCTATTTCCATACCCTTGGGCCACCGCGCATTCGCAGAATGCCGATAGTTCAACCTCACACCCAGCCCATTAGATGCCCCTTCACATAAGCTTCACTTTGATACCTCACTCGACCCAATCGGACCATTTTATCTAGGGACTACTTTTTCTCCGCGGAAGCTTTTTCCCGAGACCGAATCACCGCCAAAACCGCGGCCAGACCGCATCACCGCGGATGAATACATCCTGAATACATTCCCTCCAACAATTGGAACTCTCCTGTGCTGGAGGTAGCTTTTGGTCCTTCTGCCGGAACTATACTGCACTTGACCTCCCCAACCTCCCCGTGACCTCCCCTGCATCCAAAGTGTACAGATGGCGCCACCATAGGAAGTTGTGACGTCATTTTTACATCCGGGGAGAAGTGACCTCAATTTCACCTAACCCTACTACTTAGGCATTAGGACTCCGACGCGCACTGAACTCTTGGAAATCCCCCCGGCCCAATACTGCCTGTATTAAGATGGGCACAGGCCGGAATCACCATTGAATTTCATCAAAAATCACCAGAAATTTTCACCAAAAGTAGGTCAGCTCAGAACTTGCTGGTAACAGTACCCTAATGCACCTTCATGCAAAGAAATCAAGGTTCTAATGTCAATGGTTATCCTTATTTTGCCGACGAAAGGATTCGGATGAGCTCACTGACTACCGGACAATTTGCAAATGATAGCCTACTTCGAAGGAGGTTTCCTACGAAGTAGGCTACCATTTGCAAATTGTCCGGTAAATGAGTGCGTGAGTGAGTCAGTCAGTCAGTCCATCCGAATCCTTTCGTCGGCAAAATAAGGAGAACCGTTGACATTAAAATCTTGATTTTTGGCATGAACGTGCATTAGGGCATTGTTACCAGCAAGTTCAGAGCTGAATGAATTCTGATGAAAATTTGACTTATAATTATTTTTTTATTGTTTTCCTACGAAGTAGGCTACCATTTGCAAATTGTCCGGTAATGAGTGAGTGAGTCAGTCAGTCAGTCCATCCGAATTGATTTTTGGCATGAACGTGCATTAGGGCATTGTTACCAACAAGTTCTGAGCTGACCGAATTCTGATGAAAATTTGATTTATAATTATTTTTTTATTATTTATTGGTGGCTCAGCGAGTGCACTGTCATGCCCATCGGGAGCCCTTGGTTGTATGTTTCACTGTGACTTTTGAAGGTTCCCTGATACGGCATATCAAGTTGGACACAACGGTTCTCGTAAAATCACCGAAGTTAAGCGACTTTGAGCCCGGTCAAGACTTGGATGGGTGACCTCGTGCTGTACTGCTGGGCTGATAAGTTTCCAGGGTAATAGGAACTGAGGGCGATAATAGTTGCTACGCTAATGACTTACCAGCGGTGACATCTGGGAAAGTTAATAGTACCCACTGTCAATTAGAGACTGCTATATGAATTCTCACACTGGTAGCACATAGGGCCCCCAAGTCATCTCTCGAGTACACACTTAAATCATATCAAACCCTACTTAGTCACACTGTCATGTATTGGTGGCTCAGCGAGTGCACTGTCATGCCCATCGGGAACCCTTGGCTGTATGTTTCACTGTGACTTTTGAAGGTTGCCTGATGCGGCATTTCACGTTGGACACACCGGTTCTTCTAAAATCACCAAAGTTAAGCGACCTCGAGCCCGGTCAAGACTTGGATGGGTGACCTCGTGCTATAATGCTGGGCTGATAAGTGTCCAGGGTAATAGGAACTGAGGGCGATAACAGTTGCTACGCTAATGACTCACCATGTCATCTGGGAAAGTTAATAGTACCCACTGTCAATTAGAGACAAAATTAGAATATAAATTCTCTTACGGTAGCACACAGGGCCCTCAAGTCATCTCTCGAGTACACACTTAAATCATATCAAACCCTACTTCGTAGGTCCTGTGACGTTAGTCACACTGCCATGTTCCTACGAAGTAGGCTACAGATCGCAAATTGTCCGGTAATGAGTCAGTCAGTCCATCCGAATCCTTTCGTCGGCAAAATAAGGAGAACCGTTGACATTAGAACCTAGGTGACCTATAAACCTCGAAAAATTCAAATTTTGAGAGGATTTCAGGTTATTTCTAGATAGAGGGCCCCCAAGTTATCTCTCGGCCGTCTCCGGTATTTCTAGATAGAGAGCCCAGGCTAAGTCATCTCTCGACCGTCTCCCGTATTCCTACGAACCGTTGACAATGCCATGGTACACACTTAAATCATACCAAACCCTACTTCGTAGGTCCTGTGACGTTAGTCACACTGCTCATGTTATACACTGAGAAAAAAATGTGTCGAAGCCATTTTAGCACCTGAATTGTGTTAAAAATAACACGATTTTATGTAGACATGAGTAGCGTGACTAACGTCACAGAACCTACGAATCAGGGTAAGGAAGATCACTTGGGGGTCCAACCGTAATGTTTTAGGTCACTTAAGTAGGTCAAATTTCATCAAAAGTAGGTCAGCTTAGAACTTGCTGGCAACAGTCCCCTAATGCAAGTTCATGCCAAAAATCAAGGTTCTAATGTCAACGGTTCCCCTTATTTTGCCGACGAAAGGATTCGGATGGACTCATTACCGGGCAATTTGCAAATGAGAGCCTACTTCGTAGGAATATGTTGATTTACCTACGAAGTAATGAGTGAGTTCATCCGAATCCTTTCGTCGGCAAAATAAGGAGAACCGCTGATGTTAGAACCTCGATATTTGGCATGAAGGTGCATTAGGGGACTGTGTCCAGCAAGTTCTGAGCTGACCTACTTTTGATGAAAATTTCTGGTGATTTTTGATGAAAATCACTGGTGATTCTGACTAGGGCTGTGCGTATCTTAATATAGACAGGATTTCAACTTGGGGCGGGGGGTCCAAGAGTACAGTGCGCGTCGGAGTCCTAATGCCTACCCTACTTCGTAGGTCCTGTGACGTTAGTGACACTGCCATGTTACAAGTAACGCAAAGTGGTGTTGATTCCCAACACAAAATATTTGTGTTGAAGCCATATTACCACAAAATTGTGTTAAAAACACAACTTTTTTCACAGTGTAATGTCCAGGATCGTCAATTTCTTCCATGCTCAAAACCTCGCAACAGTCTAAATAGTAGCAAAAAAGTCAATTGGAAGCTAGGCGACTTATTGATTATGGGATTAATGTATAAGAATAATAATTTATAATCTACAGATAATTTGCTATTGTAAGATCATACTATGTAGTTATTTACGCCTTTATTTTTATATGCGTGTGTTTATTGGCATTGTATGGTTCATTATCGTTAATTTCTTATGGGACGGTCCGATTGTTATACTGTGGAAGGCCGGCTTATTTACCTTGATTACGGTCTTAATTGTATTATGTGTTTGTCGCTTATTGTTACTTTCTTATCGAATAAATTAAACAATTTATTTCAATTATGTCGTTAGTCGGATCAAAGGCTGTGATCAAGATTTTTTACCAGTACATGCAAACAATCGACATGAGCCAGTAGGGTTCTCTGAACCCATATTATGAATTGAATAATTTAAATATTGAATTGTCCTGAAACCTGATGACGTAGGCCCCCTACATCCATGACAATAAAATCTTACTTCTATCCCTTGGTTCAATGTAGGCCCCCAACATCCATGACAATATAAAGGCTGGTGGAGATTTTTTTCCGGCGCCGCCGGATCATGATCTGAATTCACTTACCATGGCAGCGGCCATCATGATATTGGACGAGTAACAGGTGTTTTCTCGAGCCATACTTCTCGGACGTGCCGTGGAGTGATCCAACTAGTTTCATATCGTAAAACGACATGATTGTATCACCCGTTCGTGGTTAACACATTAATATTAATTCTGTTATAATGAATTCATCGAACAAATGTCCTTTAGTACTATTATGGCTGAGAGACCAAATCGATGACCATACATGATCAAGTTATTCATCTGTATACGTCGGCAGCAAAATGTGTGAGATTGAACTGCGAGTTACTAAAAACTCGAAACAGTAAAACACGCGGATCGGATTGATGTGTAGAGAAAGTCGATCTAGGCTTAATTTACAATGACACACATCAATAAAGAAATAGTGGCTTGATGATGGGTCCCATATAATACCACAGCGCGAACTCTTACATCAGGCTATGTGAAGTGACTTAATACGTCAACCAGAGAACATTACTTTCAAAGTCCTAGTTCGACATGCGGTTCATTTTGCCAGCAAGCACTTAACTTCCGGCTAAACCCACACTTTCCAGATGGGTTCTTGCGCGAACTACATTAGTCAAACCGTTAATGAAAACAAACAAATCGACGTTTTTTTAACCATAATGGTGCATTGTGACCTGTATTCACCAGTTACACACGCAATCGGCGTGTAATCCCCAGATTATAAGCTACAAACGTTTTCGCCGGCATGATCTGCATCAATAAGTTTTCTTGTATACAATTCAATCAGCCTCTCACCTCTCTCATGTAACACATCCTCGCGAACCAGTGTATCAATCGATATCTTACGGTCGATAAATCCTCTGCAAGGATTCAGCGATTACCTGGACTTATGCAGAGATACATGTAACATTAAATCTTAATTGCCAGCACGAGGTCACTGTACTGGCACAGTCGGAAGAGCAAGCTTTAATTTGGTGTATCGGGTTACATGTTGGACTTCACAACTTGCGGCACATGTACTTGGCGTTGACAAAGACAATTTAATTGGTTTCGTGTTACATAAGCAATTTTAGATTTCTGGATAAGTGTACACGTGTCATGAAGATGAATGAATACACCATTCATCACGTGATCGAGAGAGATCTAATACGTCATCAGGTTTGGGACCATTGAAATCAATGAAGCAGTAATCCGTCAACATACATTTGCCGGAGAAGCATGTTCTTTATCACACAAATGCCTATTTAATTCGATTCGGTGTTAAAACAGAAGCAAATCCATACCTGTGGAGAAGCCCTGTCAAATGAAAATAAAGTTTCAATTCCAAGGAAAGCTATTTGATGTTAAAACAATAAGTAACAAACCCATACCGTGGAGAAGCCCAGTTTATTTCTTTTGGACACCCTCCCATAAAAACTGTTTGCCTTACACCTTTCTGTTATAGTTTCCGGGTCGATACTTGGTGTAAGAACGCATTGTTGAGGCTTTTGTGCAGCTGAAAAGGGTCACGTCTAGACGCATTGTTGAGCTCAGACAGGCTATTGTAGGCTTTGTCTTGTGCGTTCTTACACCAAGTAAAAACCAGTTTCCGTTACTCTTCTAGGTGATCATTTTCAGTTTATGGTATCAAAAGTACAAACAATGTATGTGCCCATATGGAGATATAATGGAGTTGGCAAAATAAGGAGATCCGTCGACTATAGAACCTTGATTTTTGGCATGAAGGTGTATTAGAGGACTGTTACCAGCAAGTTCTGAGCTGACCTACTTTTGATGAAAAATTCTGGTGATATTTGATAAAAATAACTGGTGAATCTGACTTGGGCATTTCAACTGGGCGGGGGGGGGGGGAGTCACCCTACCATAAAAATTGTTTGCCGGCACCCTACCATAAAAGTTGTTTACCTTACACCTTTCTGTTATAGTTTCCGTAGGTGAGCATTTTCAGTTTATGGTATCAAAAGTACAAACAATGTATGTGCCCACATGGAGATATACTGTAAAGTAACGACACCAGATAAACGGGATAAGCTTGTCCCAGAAGGAAATTTCATATATACTGGAATAAGTTGACAAAAATTGCCTTGGTTCCCAAGTACATTTAGTATTACCGCAGAGTTGATTATTACCAAACAGTTAATAACTGCTATACTGAGCTTATGAAGTAGGATTCAGGACTGGCTGGTCGATCACCCTGTGGGACAAGGTTTCAAGGTTGAAAGATTAAATGGATGACTATGGGCCTCTGCCGATACATGCCTAAAAATATACTACATAAAAGCAGAAATATATAAATATTCCTACGAAGTAGGCTACAGATCGCAAATTGTCCGGTAATGAGTGAGTCAGTGAGGCAGTCAGTCAGTCAGTCCTTCCGAATCCTTTCGTCGGCAAAATAAAGAGAACCGTTGACATTAGAAACTTGATTTTTGGCATGAACGTGCATTATGGCATTGTTACCAGCAAGTTCTGAGCTGACCGAATTTTGATTTATAATTTTTTTTTTTTATTATTTATTGATGGCTCAGCGAGTGCACTGTCATGCCCATCGGGAACCCTTGGCTGTATGTTTCACTGTATATATAACACAGTACAAAATCTGGTGGGATATGCCATCCGTAATTGTTTTTATGAAATAGGAAATGCTAATTTTCCATCATTTGTTAGTGCATTTATCTACACTGCTATTACCAACTTGCCAGCCTCAATACACACAATTCAGTATATTGTTATAGATATATGTAAACTGTGGCCTTTAACGTGTATCCTATTTCACATCCAAACATTTCATCACAGACCACATCAGGCTTCAAATTCAGGTCAAATTGCCCACTGGTGATGAAATATCCTACATCAACCAATTAAGTCAGCCTGGTGCAATAACCCAGCAGAAGAAAGAAAGATGTGGTATCATCCTTCAGATTAGTCTGTGTGAGCAACAATGATAAAAGTTTACTGAGGGTGAAACAAAGCGATGACGGCATGTTTAAAGGGTCTTAATTTATTTTCTTTGGGTAGAATTTAACTAGATAAAGTAACTTTGATCATGATGTGAAAATATGAGCACATACTTTGAGTTTTTTTTGTACGTCTTGAATATTGACTATATATCACACTGGGATATAATTAAACAAAAAATTACATGTGTAAACAAAACATGTCTAAATTTTTCTTGTCATTTCAAATCTTGATCCATTTTGATTCCTTGATTAGGGGATACAGAATCACTGCCACGGAGTGTGTTGGTGTGTCACAGTAATGCAATTCCGATTCACACAACGAAGCTGAGGTGGTTTAATGTGTATCAATGAAGAAAATCACCGATCAACCGTCATAGAATATAATGTGAAACAAGTAAACCGGAATAGTACATTCATCAGATTGCCGATACCCAAAATGTGTTGTCTCACATATCTAGATAACAACGTGATGTAGAGACGCTATTTATTCATCTTTGTACCGGTTATGCTCAGGAGAATGACATAGAATCATTATTATCTTGTGCAGAGAAGGTGTTGGTCTTGAGTTGAATTACCGTAGACAACATAAATGCTACCTTTCTACTATAGTACTATATATAAAAATTTGCTGTATTGTTGGGAAAATAATGCGATTCAAAAAGTTGTTTTGATCCTGGACAAGGGCACTGAAAACCATTAAAGAGATGTAAATGTATTTTCACACGTAAAGCTTGAAATCCACTGAACTTTTTATTATTCAATCTGTTTCCTTTAGTTAAAAAATTGTAAAATTAAATCGGCGATCGTTATTTATTTTTGGAATGAAGGCGCATTAGGAGACTGTTACCAACAAGTTTTGAGCTGATGGTAATTTCTGGTGATTTTTGATGAAAATCACTGGCGATTCTGACTTGGGCGGTGCCCTTCTTAATATAGACAGGATTTCAACTGGGGGTGGGGATTTCCAAGAGTTCAGTTCGCGTTCGAGTCCTAATGCCTACTCTAATTCGTAGGTCCTGTGACGTTAGTCACACTGCTCATGTTATAGTAAGATTAACAAATGGTTGTAATTTTTTTTATAAATTTTGCAATCAGCGTAAATAAGCCGGCATGCCACGGCCTGACACGACCTGCCAATCCACATGCCACAGGCCTAACATTACAGGACGACCCGATGGAGATCTAGAAATGCGTCGCGATTTAATTGTATTGTGTCTTCCCCACCATAACCTAAGGTATTTCATATGCATATAAGCCAGGTTGAAATTCCACTTGGAGCTGGTCGCCTTGACAGTTTTGCTGGCTCCAGGCATGCCAGGGGGGAAACCATCTGTTTCTTTACGCTATGAAGCATGTAGTTTTCACTGGAGAATAAGATTTCATAGTTTACAACATAAACCTGGTATATTTCCTCGTAACATTTCAGTGTTTTATTAGATTTAGTTCTGTCCCCCGCCGCAACGCAACTTTAAAATGGTTCTTGCTTCTTTGTGTCCGTGGATGTCCGTAAATGTCCGTGGATGTCTGTTTGAATTTTCTGCAAGCGATAACTTCCAAACGCTTTGTTGGATTCTTCCGAAATTCGCCATACACATTCCTTGCGACAAGACGCCAGATGGTATTGCATTTCAGCAACATCTGCCTGAAGATGGCACCACTGGGTCAAAATGGGTCTTGCTTGTGTGTGTCCGCGGATGGCCGTGGATGTCTGTTTGAATTTTCCGCAAGCGATACCTTCCGAACGCTTTGTTGGATTCTTCCGAAATTCGGCATACGCATTCCTTGCGACAAGATGCCAGTTGGTATTGCATTTCAGCAACATCTGCCTGAAGGTGTTGCCTCTGGGTCTCGCTGCTTCATTTCCGCTCCTATCTGTTGGATGTCGATTCAAATTCTTTGCAAGCGATAACTTCCAAAGTCGCTTTGTTAGATTCTCCCGAAATTCGGCATATGCATTCCTTGCGACAAGACGCCGGCTGCTACTGCATTTCAGCAACATCTGCCTGAAGGCGCCACTGAGTTTCGCTTCTTCGTGTCCGGTCAGGATAACTTCCAAATGTCGGATTCCTCTGAAATTTGACATATACATTCCTTGTGACCCGATGTGGGTTGGTGTTGCGTGTCAGCAAGATCCACCTGAAGGTGCCGCCACTGGGTCTTGTTCCAATCGTCTGTGTATGTCCGTGGATGTCCATTCAAATTCTTCACAAGCGATAACTTCTAAATGTTTTGTCGAATTTCTTCGATATTTGGCATATACATCCCTTGTGACAAGATGTAGATTGGTATTGCGTTTCAGAAAGGTCTGCCTGTAGGTGGCGCCACTAGGGTTCTTTCCGTTCTGTTGTGCTGCAAGCGATAACTTTGAAACGCTTAGAAATGTCGCTTGGAATTGAGTTTCGCTCACTTGCGCATACAGGTGGCGCCACCTGGTGGCAACTTCTAAATTTGGTTTCCGGGCAATAACTTGAGAACTGCTCATCGAATTCTTCCCAAATTAGGCATGCATACATTGTACCTTGCCATGACATGTTGCGTGGGATTGCGTTTCATCCACTTCTGCTTACAGGTGACGCCACCTGGTGACAAAATCTGAAATTTGTTTTCGGCCAACAACTTGAGATTACTGCATGCTCATCGGATTCTTCTCAAATTTAGCACGCATGCAGCATGTCAGGAGATGTTGCATGGGATTGCCTTTCACTCACTTGAACTTCAGGTGGCGCCAACTGGAGGCAAAATCCCAAATTTGTTTCCGGGTAATACCATGACATCAGATATCGCTTGAGATTGCGTTTTACCCACTTGCGCCTACAGTGGCGCAACCTGGTGTTCAAATAAAAATTTGTTTTCGGCAATTAACTTGAGAACTGCTCCTCGGAATCCCCTCAAATTTAGCATGCATGTACCAGGCCAGGAGATACTGTTTGATTGCCTTTCGCTCACTTGAACTTACAGGCGCCACCTGGTGGCAAAATACCAAATTTGTTTCCGGCAATAATTTCTTCCCAAAGTTCGTATGCTGATACCATATGTCATGAGATGGTGCTTGGGATTGCGTTTCGTCCAGTTGCACTTACAGGTGGCGACACCTGGTGGCAAATTTAAATTTTTCCGGGCAATAGTTTGAGGACGCCTTCAGATTCTCGTCAAATTTGGTTTGCAGATCATATGCCTTGAAATGTCGCTCGGGGTTGCATTTTGGTTACATAATTCCCATGTTTCACTGCATGGAAACTATATTACAGCAGCAACCAACATTCAGTCAGCCGTTCTGAGTTGATCTTAAAACTTGGGGAGGCAGGAAGACCCTTTCGCTTTCAACTCCTATGAAGTAGCAGTTGCCTCCCTCATGTATATCCCCTGAGACAAACAATGCTAAAAAATATTGCTGCCATTTCGGCGGGGGACCTAGCATCCTTTGGCTGCTTGTTATTATTCCTATACACTTGCTTGTCGGTCAATATTTTCTTTAGAGCTAATGGCTTCTTACCCCTTGAGCTAGGGGGCTGAAACCAGACAATGTAAAAAAATCCAAGATAGCCACTTTGATGACGTCACAGTGACGTCATTTTCAAAAACGGCATTTTTTGGTCGACTTTTCGGTCGGATTTTAAAAATGTTTTATTTATGCAATTTCTCCGCAAAAACTGCATGATAAATTAGTAAATATCAATGTGATGTAAAATAAAATAGTTTTTGCCCACTTTTCATCGCGAAAAAGCAGAATTTTGAAGAAATATGACAAAAACATCACTTTTCGGATACCCCACGTGGCCGCCATCTTGAATTTACCCATGATCGGGGAGTTATGCAAATGGGCTCAAAATGACCCCAATATGATAAACTATAAAGTCAAGGAGTTTCAGCTCTCCTTTTTATACGCCCGCCAAAAAGGCGGACGTATTATGTGATGGCGGTTTCCGTCCGTCTGTCCGTCCGTCCGTCCAGGCGTCCCCCGTGTCCGGTCTATATCTGGAACAGTTTTCTATTTACAGTTCCAATTTTTGGTGAGTGGATACCCTACGGGGAGACGATGTGTCGCGTACAAAAATGAAGGTCGCGGTCAGAGGTCAGAGGTCACTGGCCTGAAAAACAGGAAATCAGTGAAGTGTTTGTGTCCGGTCTATATCTCGGGATGTTTTCTATCCACAGTTGCAATTTTTTGTGAATGGATACATCAGGTGGAGACGATGTGTTGCGTACCGAAATTCAGGTCGAGGTCAGAGGTCAAAGGTCACTGTTGCCTAAAAATCAGGAAATCATTAATCATTGATAGTTTTCTATCTACAGTTCTAATTTTTGGCGAGTGGATGCCCTAGGGGGAAACGATGTGTTGCATGCCAAATGTAGGTCGAGGTCAGAGGCCAAAGGGCAGTGTGAATGAAAAATCAGGAAATCATTATAAATTTCTAATTTTTATACGCCCGCCCAAAAGGCGGACAGATTTTTCAGTCAGATTTTCTTATTGCTGCTGCGTATGTTCAAACCTCAACATCAACACGTGTCCACTGGCAAAACGTTTTCCCTATGTAGTCTGTTTGAACCAATCAAAATAACCTTTACAAATATTCGCGCATATTGTATTCCTCATGCCCACCATTCATCATGTCCTGCGCAAATTGTTCCAGTGCCAAAGATATTCTCCAAAACCTAATTTGTAAGAACGGTTTTCATTAGTTAAAATACACTACATACCGGAAACGTTTTCCAGTGGAGATTTGCACGTGTTGGTGTAGATGTTGGAATACACGCGGCCCAAATAAAAAATCTGATTGGACGATCACAACGGGAAACGTTATCCTTTTAACCGGAAACCTTCAAAAGACCCGAATTTTACTACCGGAAACGTTTGTCTTTTGACAGGAAACGACTAAAGCCGCGAATTTACAACTGGAAACGTTTACTTTTTAATAGGAAAATGTCAGTTCATAACATCTGATTGGTTGATTCAAGTTTAAACGTTTAAACTTTTTAAATCTTTACAATTTTTAAACGTTTGAGAAGTTAAAACGTTTAAAGGATGCGTTTATGGCGCGAACGACCCTTCATATACCTTGTCACAGGATGTAACTTGTGATTGCGTTTTAGCCATATACATTCGTGCCTGGTGCCACCTGTGCCTAACTTGAAATTAAATATATAATTGTGCGTTTATTTCATTACAAACTTATCCCTCAATAACCCAGCTACCAGATCTCATTAAAACCCATAGGCTCTAGTTTGTGAGTGGATTCAATAGGCGGAAATGAAGTGATGCATACCAAAAATTAGGTCAAGGTCAAAGTCATTGACCCCAAAATTAGGAAATTTTTAAAAATAACATTTTTTGTGTCAGTAGATACATTAGGGGGACACAATGTGTCACATACCAAAATGTAGGTCAAGATCAAAGGTCAAGGTCACTGTGACCCCAAAATCGTGAAATTGTTAAAAATCATGATTTTTTGTGTCCATTGAGAAATTGAGGGGAGACGGTTTATCATGTACCAAAATTTAGGCCACGGTCAAAGGTCAAGGTCACTGTGACCCCAAAATCATGAAATCATTAAAAATCATGATTTTTTGTGTGCAGTGATAGATTGAGAGAAGCCGATGTGTTGTGTACCAAAATTGAGGTCAAGGTCAAAGATCAAGGTCACTGTGACCCCAAAATCAAGAAATCATTGTCATTAAAAGTCACATTTTCATATGCCTGTTGAAGACGAGGTCGAGTAATGCGATGTTGCGTTCTGTCCATTCATCCATTAACATTTGTTGTCCATGCGATAGCTCTAGTTTCAAGGTATGGATTGGTACCAAACTTTGAGTATACCTTACTCGCATGGCAAAGTGGAGCCATACATATGACATCAATTTGTCAAAGGTCTAGGTTGCAGTCCCCCAAAACTGAATCAAGCTTAGCTGACTAAATGTGTTGGAATATTGTTGAAATATTCGAAGTTCTTTCCCCTGCATTTATATGGTTGTCTCCCATGTTTGAAACGCTTCATTTAGTTAAACTTTTGTGAAATAAAAACCATACATTTTACTAATTTAACGGGGAGAGGAATCCTTTATGAACTTCACACCTGTTTATTAACTCAAGAACAAAGGTTTACTTCATCACTTTCTTCTTCCTTCATGAAAAATTCTCTCGTCTGAAAGGAATCCATTTGCAGGAAAACTACTATTTTCTTGTGTTTGACTATTGTCGATATCAGTGTGGGATATGTGAGCTCTCAGCTCTTGCTTCAAGGTCAACTAGTTACCAAGAGTTAAGCTCCTTTTAGTTTATCATTCAATGTAAGATGTGATATATGTTACATTCTCATAAGCAAAAAATTGTAAACCTTTCTCTGGATTGCTAGATCAATTGGAATCAAGGCTATGAAACAACCTTGAAATTTGAACCAATGTAATTTCAGATATACGGGCGTATATTGAAGCCCCTTGGGCTCTTGTTTGTGAGTGGATTCAATAGGGGGAAATGAAGTGTTGCATATCAAAATATAGATCAAGGTCGAAGGTCAAAGGTCATTGTGACCCAAAAATCAGGAAATTAATTAAAAATAACATTTTTTGTGTCAGTAGATACATTAGGGGGACTCAATGTGTCACATATTAAAATGTAGGTCAAGGTCAAATGTCAAGGTCACTGTGACCCCAAAATCATGAAATTTTAAAAAATCATGATTTTTTTAGTCCATTGAGAAATTATGGGTAGCCGTTTTGTCATGTACCAAAATTAAGATCCAGGTCAATAGTCAAGATCACTGTGACACCATAATTCAGGTCAAAGGTTATTGTGACCTAAAAGTCAGGAATTCATAAATAATTACTAATTTTTGGTGAGTGGATTCAATAAGGGCAAATGAAGTGTCGCATACCAAAAATTAGGTCAAGATCAAAGGTCTCGGTGACCCCAAAATCAGTAAATTATTAAAAATAACATCTTTTTTTGTATCAGTAGACACATTATAACATCTTTTTTGTATCAGTAGATACATTAGGGGGACACGATGTGTCACATACCAAAATGTAGGTCAAGGTCACTGTGACCCCAAAATCGTGAAATTGTTAAAAATCTTGATTTTTTGTGTCCATTGAGAAATTACGGGGAGGTGGTTTGTCATGTACCAAAATTTAGGTCAAGGTCCAGAATCAAGAAATCTTTGACAATTACTTTTTTCTGTGTCAGTAGATACATTACGGGGACATGATGTATCGCGTACCAAAATGTAGGTCAAGGCCGAACATCAAGGTCATGAAATTCATAAAAATCATGATTTTTTTGTGTCCATTGATACATTGACGGAAGACGATGTGTCGTGCACCAAAGTTTAGGTCAAGGTCAAAGGCCAAGGTCACTGTGACCCCAAAATCAGGAAATCATTAAGTCACATTTTCATATGCCTGTCGTGTCATGTAATGCGATGTTGCGTTCTGTCCATTCATCCATTAACCTTTGTTGTCCATGCGATATCTCTAGTTTCAAGGGATGGAATGGTATCAAATACCTTACTCGCATGGCGAAGAGGAGCCATACATCAATTTTTCAGATGTCAATGTCACAGTCCCCCAGAACTGAATCAATTAAGTTTAGCTGACTATATGTGTTAAGTTGGAATATTCAGAGTTCTCTCCCCTGCATGTATATGGCATTTGCCCTGTGGAGTTGTCTCCCGTGTTTGAAACAGCTACATTTAATTAAACTGTTGTGAAATAAAAACCATACATTTACTAATTTAACGTGGAGAGGGGTCCTTTATGAACTTCATACCTGTTTATCAACTCAAGAAGAAAGGTTTACTTCATCACTTTCTTCTTCCTTCATGAAAAATTCTCTCGTCTGAAAGAAATCCATTTGCAGGAAAAGTACTATTTTCTTGTGTTTGACTATTGTCGATTTCATTGTGGGATATGTGAGCTCTCGGTTCTTGCTCCAAGGTCACCTAGTTTCCAAGAGTTAAGCTCATTTTAGTTTATCATTCAATTTTAGATGTGATATGTTACATTCTCAGAAGCACAAAATTGTAGATCTTTTTCTTGATTGCTAGCTACCAATTGGAATCAAGGCGATTAAACAACCTTGAAATTTGGACCAATGTAATTCCAGATATATGGGCGTATATTGAAGCCCTTTGGGCTCTTGTTTGTCGTTCCGGAGATAGCACAGATTGGTAGAGAGGGGGCCATTTCGATCAGTGACATTTTATAGAAATCCATGCATTATTTCACCCAATTCTCAGGTACGCTTTTATTGTACCTGTTCATGTGGAAACTTGGATGATATGACCACACGACCCCTAGCACCGGCATAAGCGGTATTAGATACAAATCTAGAGAGCTATGATGGAAATGCTCTGACAACTCGTATATTGGTAATTAGTGAGCTGTGTTGCTGTGACAGCTCGTACACTGGGGATTGGTGAGCTCTACCTTCGTCAGATGAAAATGACGGCATGATGAGGCACTAGAAAACTTTGCCTGCTCCGAGGAGCCGCTCAGGCAGATACTGATGCACAGATTAATATTGAGAACATACCCGCTGACAATCAGGCTGTAACGCCCGGCTGCTGATCTAGGCATTGAGAGAATCCTGTGTGAGGAAGTCGGGTAACCCACCTTTTGGACCGTATTGCGATAATATCGCACAGTGCGTTGATCGGAGACGCCGGGCAAGATAACTTGCGGGGCCTTACATCCAAATGCGCACCTGAAAAAGATATAGCCCTCTGTCTCTTTAAATAAAGGTCGATCCCACGCATAGGTCCATCACGAAAACCAAGCCTCACTTACAAGGTTTACCACTCACAGTCAAAATACTGTCAAAATAGGGAAAACAGCTGTTTCAGGATATGCTGCCTCAACGGTATCCCGGATTGCCCGAAGATGCTTAGACCAAACGGCGAGGCACAAGAGGAGACGAAGGTTGCCACGGGGGGCTTCTGACTAGAGAGGAGCCAGGATGATCGAAGATCGAATTTTCTCAAATGATGGCTTCTACCTGGACAAGAGTACACATGGTCGCAGACTAAACTTTGCCAAATGCCGCCTTCTGAATGGAAAAGAGCAACCATGGCCGAAACCGAGGGTTACTCAAATGGTGTCTTCTGATTGAAGAAGAGCAGCCGACAAGGCGTCGAATCCACGGAGAAGAGCATACGTGAATTGTAAGCACATCCACAGCGGCTTCCCCAGCACGGGTGTATTCTGATAGAGGGGATAATAAAATGTGTTATGCGGAATAGGCTGGTTGTTGTTGTTGGCGTTGTTTTTGATTCTCTGTGTCTTTGTCTGACTGTGTCAAGGCGTTAAGATATTAGGGGTCATACCAGTTGCAATAAATGCGCGGCTGTGATACCGTATTGTAATCTGAATATGATGTGCCGAGGGAGGATTTCCTGTGGAGTCCTATGAGTGCTCTTCCGTCGCCTGCCGTTGTTCGTTGTTCGCGCACTTACATATCTCACCAATTGGGTATAGTTGAATTTGTGTGAGTGTATGTTGTCTTCTCCCCAACTTTATAGCGTCACTGTGTAAAAGCTAAGGCGACGAGGGCGTTACCACGTTACGACGGCGGCTCTAATAATTAAACCTTAACAGAAGCGAACCTTTTCAAACGGATCTGAGCCTGCTCCATTGTGTATGGGCTCGGTTCTAGCCTCACTATTCCTAGGACAACCGTTTTCGTCAAAAGTTTCAATATGCCTCAGTATGGCCCAAAGTATGCCGTAACTCAAACATTCATCACCATAAGTCCGATTTAGAGCAAGGATGACCCCAAATATTCCCAATCTACACATCATTCCCAGTCAACACCCAGTCGTAGTCTACTCTACGAGCACTTCCAGACACTTTGCACGACCGATTTAGATGATCCTTAGATCGCACAAACACGTCCCTGCTGTGCTCTTTCTCTACCCTCGACTGCCCATGCCTTCCATGACGTCATTGACACTCCAAACTACGTCAATCTCCGTCTACACAACGAAAGCTTCAATACGGCCCCTTTGGACCACATACAGACCCTCAACAGCTCATTTACGACATGTCGAACTCCCAAACTGCCTGCTTTCTCTATTACTACTTGATTTGCGCATGAACGTCACTTCCAGTACAAACCTTCCCGATCGTCGTTGACTCCACGAGGGCTTCGGGACTAAACTGTTCATGCTATATATAGTTCGATCACGTAGGGCCCAGCTAAACCCATTTGACGGGATTCTATTTTTCGTGTTTTGGTGTTTAATATCCGTTTTTCCCGCATTTTCTCGAAAAATCCTGGTTTTACATCCATCCCATCCACCAGGAGACCTGTGCTTTCTAAGTATTGTTCTGGTCGCCGAGATATTAATGTTCAAAGCGTGACCATTGTATTTTATCCAGTTTTGTTCAATTAAAAAATAAACACATAAAATTCTTCAGACAAAAATATCTGGGTCAAATTAAAAAAAAATGGGGCACCGATATTTTTGAAGGGTTATTCTATCCGGCGAAGTTTTCTATTGAATGAAAAATTCAGAACTTCTAGAAAAGTAAAAGTTTGAATCTGGAGACTCATTTTATGAAAAGACAGGTATTTAGCTTGGAATAACTGAATACATATCAACTTCGCAACTAATTTAGTCGCGTATTTGGAATCATAGAGAAATAAGTTTTCCAATAATAAGTATATATGTATGTTGATCGTGTTCATAGTTCTCACAATAAAACGACAAATATACAAATGAAAATGTATTCACTATCTCTTAATGCATGATCTATGCGGTTAAGATAACAACTTTTTGTGTTTTATTTTTCAGGGACGTTTGCGATACAGATGGTAGCGGTGGGATGCCTCAAGTCGTTTGGACTGATTTATAATGAGTTTCTGGATCATTTTCAGACGGGTGCAGGGGAAACTGCCTGGATTATCAGTCTAACAATCTTTCTGTTGATGAGCTGTGGTAAGTTCAGCCCATGTCTCGAGATGTTGAGACTATTTTTATCTTCAACGAGAGAATTAGGACATGCATAATAAGTCACATTGCAAAAGTTAATCCAGTTGGCCAGGATTAATAATAATTACTTGTCGTGATTGGGGCTGTTTCTGTTTGTCCATGTTCATCCACTCTCATTGTCAGAAGGATCTTGTCACACTGTCAGAAGGATATAGTCACACTGTCAGAAGGATGTGTGACGCACACGCTCATAAGGATATGGCCACACTGTGAGAAGGATACGGTCACTCTGTCAGAAATATATGGTCACACCGTCAGGAGATATGACTGGAACTGTCTGAAGGATATGTGACTGGAACTCTCAGAAGAATATGGGACTCACACTGCCAGAAGTATATGGCCACACTGCGGAAGGATATGGTCACCCGGAGAACCCCTCTCAATTGTGAACAGAACATATGTACATCAATAAAAGAAAATGGAACAGGATTTTTGCTGTGATGACGTGAAAAGTATAGTCCCGATTAAGAACAATTGTGAACACTTTACCGCATCGCAGGATATTTTTCAAATCGAAGCGATTTAATAGGTAATAAGGTATCGCACCAGCTGGTCTACTTCAGGTAGTCTTCAGTGAATCCCAGAAGTTTCAATATCCCGATCATTAAAGCGAAGTTTTGAGATGAAGTAACGCTGTGAACAGTCGATTCCTCGTATAGTCATAGACTCGCTCTTTGCTTTTTTACGGTAAAGCAACTCCACTCCGTTGTACATGCATTTCGTTTTACCACATTTCTCTGTAATTCCAATGGGAGAAATATTTATCGGATTCCGTATATTAACTTGAACATGGGGTGAATATTGCCAATCAAGTGAGGGAATACATACACTAGAAGTACACGACAGGCGAGGTTTTGATTCTTTACATTCTGATGGAAGATTCGAAATTTCTATCTTATAATAACATTCATACAAGATCTTTTATCCTAACTGATTACAATTTTTATTTTGATTAAAATATCAACACGTCTTCAGCGGATAGGCTGATTGGCCATGCATGCACGCATGCTCATTCCGAACACATGTGCAACTATTCCAGCTCCCTTTCTCTGGTAGATTTCACCGCGTGCGATCATATCTAAACAACAAATCCACCAGAAGACTTTTCAGTTATTCTGGGATTTTTTTAACATTTCAGGTTCACTGAGCTCAGCGTTAGGCACGAGGTTCGGTTTCAGATCTGTGTTAATGGTTGGAGGAGTGATCACGTGTCTGGGATACGTCACTAGTGCATTCGTCCCTAATATGCAGTTGCTCTATCTAACATTCGGGATCCTCGTAGGTAAGAAATTTGTATACCTTTCGCAACAGAAACGCTTTAGTTGTTCTTAATAGCAACAATTGCTTTAAATTTCCTTAAGCATTACCAATACAATCATTCAATTTTTCCTTTTTTTCAAGAGATTATAATGATTGAATTAGAATGATCTAGAATGGATTCGCTGTCGGTGTGAACGAAACCCATGGGTGAACCGTGGAGTTCATCTTGTAGATGAATGGATGAACTCTTCGTCGTGCCACGTGATCAATGGTCCTGTGAACACGCCACGCAACCCATTATCCCTAATTTGTTCTTGTATCAGGGTCATTTAGGCTTTGTATCATCCACACGTTTCTCACTATTTATCACCCACACGTTTCTCACTATTTATCAACATCACTCTACCCTGCATCATGTATGCAGTATACTAAACCCAATAGATACGGCTTATAGCGTTGAACACACCGGTTCTCGTCAGATCACTGAAGTTAAGCAACGTTAAGCTCGATCAATACTTAACCGGGTGACCGGGTGCTGTACTGGCTGGGCTGATCAGTGTCCAGGGTAATAGGAGCTGTGAGCACTCTCGTGTTCTGGCACATGTAGGCAACGTCGTGATATGACTGAAACAAGGTTGAAACGACGTTAAACCCCACTACTCACTCACTCGTTATCCAAATGCATTATCACCAGAAATAAGTCACTGACAATTCGTTACATCTCTTGTACCATTCTGTCCAGGTATTTGCGGTACTACCTCATCCAAGCTCTCCCACGGACATCCCACATGGACTCCTATTTAAATCATGAGAACATGGACTCCATAAGAAAGCGGTCCCGCGTATGCATGGTTCAATATCTGCTAGCCCATACTTTCCCATCTCGATCACGCCATACCAGTAATCACACCCCTTGTCCTTTCCTCGTGTTCTCCATAACCCAATCTTCGAAACACTCGAGCCTACAATCATCACCACTGTAAATAGCCCTTCCCCCCATTCCAACCCTTATTATGGAAGTTCCGGGGACATATGAGTATAACGCGTCTGATGTCCTCCACCATCTGCTATGTTTCACACCTTCCTCCGTCGTTCTTCTCTTGATATCAAAGTACGTGACGTACTAACCCACTCAAGAACGATCACATCAACCGTGTACATAGCTTGCCCTCCTCCCCACTGTGTCCCTTTCTTCTTTTTGTCCGTGTTATCTTGACATAATATGTCTGATGGATGACATCCATTCCATCCTCTTGCCTGTATTGAGACTTTCTTTCGTGCTAGCTTTGCGTTTTCCCCCTTACAGTTGTGCTCAACCCAAGGTCTTTAACTTTTGTCTGTTCCGGTAGTTAGTTGATTTGGTCCAAGTATACATCGTCCTGCCAGTAGTTCGTACATATGCTGCTAGCTAGCTTTCTCCATATATTTACACTATTTCAACACATTATACAATTTTATGCAATTCTGTGCACTGTTAACTAGTCGGTCAGATAATTCCTGCACATGCGCGACGCTCACACTTGCTGCATCTTACAATCTTGATTTCTCCCGCATTTGTTTATGTGCCGAGTCATTTCAATCTCCACTTTCAAACTTCCCGAGCAGCCACTTCTCTGTTACTTCACGAAATGCAACTCTTTTTTCGAGGTAGTATAGCTAAGATAAGATGTTGCTCCTCTCTGGTATTCGCAAACATAACTATATCATCAGCAAATAATACCATCTTCGCGGAAGGCATCATGAGCTGTGTTCAATTTTCACGGACGGCTCATTCATTAATAATTTAGCTTCATTAATATTTAGTTAGTGTTTGATGGGATTATTTGCGGTTCTCTTGATATTGCGCTTATTTTCACAGGTTTGGGAATCGGGCTGACGTACACACCCACTGTTGTCATGGTCACGATGTATTTCAACAAGAGACGATCTCTAGCCAATGGTATCACAGTAGCCGGTAATGGCGTCGGTTACTTTATACTTCCCTTTCTCATCACATTTCTCTTCAAGACCTACTCCTTGTCCGGTACAATGATAATTTTAGGTGGCCTCATGTTAAACATATGTGTTGGGGCGGCACTGATGCGCCCACTAGAAAGCTTCAAGAAGGGAAACGACAAAACTTTGCCGGTCACCGAAGAAAACAACAAATATGAAAATGAAAAGAACGAACACATATATTCCGATGAAGAAAAAGAAACTGCTAACATGCTCACAGATCTTAATGGTACAGAAATATCAAACGGTCAAACAGAGGATACTTTACTCGACCAGCAACAATTACGTTCCGAAGAATCGGGCAAATCTGAGAAAACTTCGTGTTGTAACTTTTTATCCAAACATCTAAGTAATATTTACGATTGCTCATATCTTTGTGATTCGGAGTTTATGCTCTACGTCGTCGCGTTTTCCTTCGCCAACATGAGCTACTCTAATCTCTTTCTGGTTGTGCCTCCCCACGCTAAGGAATGTGGCATGAGCAAAGACAATGTGGCACTACTAGTTTCACTGGCAGGCTTGTCGGACTTAGTTGGGCGAATATTGTTCGGGTGGGTTGCTGACCTAAAGTGTGTTCAGCGCAAGCACGTGTTCATTGTTGGGATGTTTGCTGGAGGAGGCTCGGCTCTCCTGGCGCCTCTGGCCACAAGCTTTGCTCCACTGGCCGTCTATTCCTGTTGGTACGGCATGTTCGGAGGGTCTTACTGGGCACTTGTTGCCGTCCTTTTGGCTGATAGTTTTGGAGTGGAGAAAATACCAATGCTATTCGGGATGACCACAACGTTCATCAGTGTTCCATCATTAATATCACCTCCGATTTTGGGTAAGTTGTTATTATATCTTATTTTACCCTCGCATCTCCCCTGCTCGTACAGGTGACAGTAATCTCCCCTGCTCGTAGAGGTGACAGTAATCTCCCCTGCTCGTACAGGTGACAGTAATCTCCCCTGCTCGTACAGGTGACAGTAAATATTGTTCTGGGCCTGTCTGTGTGTCCGCACTGAACCAGGGAACCATTCTTAGTATCGTTCAATCGGGGCTTGCGAAGGTTATCCTTATTTTATTAATACAAAACAGCTTGCAATCCACCTCATCCTCGTCAGACAGATCACTCTTCTACATACTGATTACATAGTTATTTGATACGCCCGTCAATTTTGGAATGTAAATGTAACTTTTACTGCTTCTTGCGATGTTTTTTTTCTAGAGTTATGCCCCTTCATCATCGAAAATACTGTTTGAGTCTTTTCTCAGTTTTTTTTGCAACTTGGAACTGATTATCGTCGCCATGTGAAGATGTGCATGTCACATTTTGGATTTTCTACGTTTTTTCCAGAGTTATGCCCCTTAATCATCGAAAATATCCTGGTTAACGCAACTTATAGAATTTTCATCGGATCATTTTGAAACTTAATGCACGTTATTGTCACCATACACTCTCAGAAATATTCAGGGATTAATCGTGAATAGATCAGGCTGCACATCCACAACTCAATTTCAGGGATTTACCTAAAATCCAGGGATAATTTCCTGAAATTCAGGTATATCATCCATGAATTAAAGCTAAATTTCCGAATTTTAGGGAATTTTACGTACCTGAATAGGGTCGAGAACTTACTAATCAGGGTGATAAATTTGCCTGAATTTCAGGGAAAATCCTCATTCAGGGATCTTTTTTCTGAAATTCAGGTAATTATCCCTGGATTTCAGGTAAAATCCCGGAAATTGAGTTTTGGATGTGCAGCCTGATCTATTCAGGATTATTCTCTGAATATTTCTGAGAGTGTATAAACCGCATAAGGTATGCCCCTTGATCGTCAGAATATTCCCCGGAACGCAGCTAGTGCTAATGTTTCATCTTGAGACATTTGGTACATATTGTTGTCAGAGTGTGACGTGGGTAATATGCATGTGACTTTTTAGCTTAACATTTTCAATGGTATATCAATGTCATATAAGTACAACATTCTCGTAAGCACAACTATTCCTCGACGTTTCTCTGGATTGCTTGAGAATGGCCTTATACAATCCTAGTTGCTAGCTAGCAATCTTGAAGTTTGATTTATCGTGTCAGTCCTGATGAATGTGATCATGTATGGGCGTATATTGAAGCCCCTTGGGCTCTTGTCTGTTGTGTTGGAACATCAATCTCTGATTCATGTACAACCAGTGCCAAGCCAGTCTAACATCAATCTCTGGTTCATGTAACGTCAATGCCTAGCCAGTCGAACATCAACCTCTGGCCCGTATAACATCAGTCCCTGTTCCGTGTAACAGGAAGCCGGTCTAGTGTCGCAGCATATTGACTCTATTGATTCTAGTAGACAAAGAATACTGCCAACATCCTGAAATTTGTTTGGCCATCCACGCCGAAACAGGCTCTCACATATTCCTGGCCATCAAATCTGATCGATAGAAAATGAAACTAGTTTTCTCACTGGATATACAAACTGGTAATGCAACATTTGGAGGCTAGTATCATATATGGTGGCCACCCCTAATTATTTATTCGTTATCACCCCGAATCAGTTATGGGCGACCATCCCAAATCATTTATGGGTGGCCACCCACCGAAACTGGGCGGAAGAAAATGAAACTATCAATATTTGGTGGTAATCTGAAATCATTTTTGGTGATAACCGTAGCCTACATCAATTATGGGTGGCCACCAAAACTGACTACTTACATTTCCATGGTATAATTTGTTTGATTCAGTGGGATTGATGAGGGAGGAGCCCCCTACTATGGAGACGATGGGGGTCAGACTAGGGCACCCCCATTTTGTTGAGCCAGAAATGCTGTCAGAATTGCCTCAAATCCCCTCCCCAAAAAAGAAACATCCAGATCTTGTTTTTAAACGTTACAAGTTAACCTTGCGAACGCACCATTACATCAGAAACGTCCACACCGAAGACAAGCTGCACCTGATATCTTGTACGTCTGGATTTTACTTGTTTTAAGCGTTCGTGATATCATATTTTGTGAAGTAAGACGGCCAACGAGGCCCCTCCCCACCTCGCGTCACAAATAGTTCACCATTTGGAATAGATATCATGTGTGATGTGATGGATAAGAGAATTGCTGGTCCTCTGGTAGATTGTCGGCGCTCTTTGTTGTGACATCAGTGGTTGAGCTGTACACTGTTAACCGTTAATGCCACAAGTATATGGCAGTTGTGCCATTAATGGTTGCTACAATGTCTACTGTCATGGGTGTACCAATTGGGAGAATTGTTTCATTAATAATGTACTCGTGGATTTTATTTCATTGATAATTATTGTTTATATAAGTGTGTACATTATTATGACGGAATGTAGCCAAGTGTTTTGTTTTCAATATTGTCTGTTAATTGAAAATTATCCCATATTTTGAAATGTAATATGGGTCTATATGCATGTGATATATTACAATACATACGATCATGTGATTTGACCATTTTACTTAGTATTTGATTTTGTCGCTGCAGGATGGGCAAGGGATGCCACGGGATCATGGGATTGGTCCTTCCGCTTGGCTGGGATCTGGATGCTACTGGCCGGATTCGCTATCATGCTTCAAATTCTTGTACGAAAGTTAACCAAGAAACGGGAAGCGACGTCACAGAACCAAGATGATGCCGTCGTAACGGCTTGATGTGCTGAGATTATTTACTTGGAGCTCCAGTAGAGATTTCAATCAAAACATACATAAAAATAAAGAGGTCAGCTGACGGGTATTCAACATTGTTATATTGAATAAAATATATTTTTTTATAAACGGAAATTGAAGACTTTTTTACCCCTCTGCCAGATTGGTCTTGTGATATTGTCGTCACTGCATGCGTACGTCCCCCTGTCCGTCGGTCCGTCTCCATGTTTTCGATCAAGGTCACTTAACTATCCCTCGTTACTGTGTTGAAGTGGAGAAATTATGGACCTCGCTGTATGCAAATTTGATCTAGACTTATTGCATATCGATTTAAAAGATGATTTGCCTATTTTGATTGCTCGTATATTGATCGAATAGATGATTGCTTTTATTGTTTGAATATATTTATTGTCTTTATTGCTAGTAGAGATAGTTAGCTATCTTGATCGAAACTATATGTTTACTATACAAACGATACCGATTACTGATTGCGAGACGGTCTTATGGAATCCTATATATCGCACAAACTACCGCAGCATCAATAGCCCAATTCGGAAAACGTTTTATCCCCCTTGTTCCACCAGGGGCGTTTTGGTGCAGAGAACTTCCGGTAGGTACCAAAGGCTCTCACAATTAGTTTTAGTAATCTAATAGTTTATTTTTCAAGAAAATTGTCTTTAAAATGTACACGTATGCAAGAGCTATTGGTTCATGTAGAAAATATAAACAAAATAGTTTTTCAAACAAATATTCTCGAATAGGTGATCAATATATTATTCCAAATAATTGCGGGTGCCTTTGGTAAAAGTGAAATCGAGGCGACTACTTCCCGGAAGCAGCTTTTCAAACCTCTAACCTTAAAGAGCGGCAGTTATTCAGGGGGAGATCAGACACTTTCCGGAAAGGGCTATACCGGTAATGAAACGTTATAGTAGGTTGTACAGTGAATATAACAGCTATAGAGTTGTCAGACTGGGTCGTTTAGTCCGGCGTTCATTGGAAGCCGTTGTCCGCTTTACCATATAACTAATGGCGACGTAGATCCCAGGTCACAGTAGAAAAAAAAAGTATTTTTTATTTCACCGGAGTAAAAGTTGCATGATCGCCTTTTACCCCTCGGCCAATTTTGGCCATGGAGTATTGTCGTCGTCTTGCACGTCCGTCTGTCCGTACGTCCGTATGTGAGCGAGATAGCCGGAAAACGGTTTCACTGAAGAATTCCAAATTTGGTATGCTTATTTACCTAGTCAAGGACCAGAAGCCTATTGAATTGGGACCTGATTGAGCGGAAACCTTGGCGGCCATCTTTAATTTTATGCAAAATGGATAATGATCCATATCTCGGAAACCGTTCAACTGTTCAATACGAAAGTTGGTATACATCATCGATACATAAAGCAACTTTCAATGAATTACCAAACCGGCTTTTCTGATTAGCTGGAAATCCTGGAGGCCATCTTTAATTTATGCGAAATTGATAATGATACATATTTCTGTTACCATTCAATTGTTTTATATGAAAGTTGGTAAACATCATCGATACATCCAGATACTTTAAATCGAGACCTGATTGACCGAAAACCGTGGCGGCCATCTTTAATTTATGCAAAAACTTTAATGATATATATCTCTGATACCATTTAAGTGTTCTATACCAAACTTGATATACAGCATCGATGTATCAAGAGACTTGCACTGAATAACCACATCAGTTCCTCTGAGTGGGGGGAAGGATTGGCGGCCATCTTTAATTTATGCAAAATCATTAATGATCTCGTTCTCTGATACCGTTCAAGTGCTCGATGTAAAATTTGGTATACATCACCGATGCATCAAGAGACTTACGACAAATGACAGTTTTGGTTTCTCTGATTGGGCGGAAACCTTGGTGGCCATCTTTAATTTATGCAAAATCTTTAATGATGTATATCTCTGATACTATTTCAGTGTTCTATACGAAACTTGGTATACAGCATCAATGTATCAAGAGACTTTCAATGAATCACCACATCAGTTCCTCTGATTGGCGGGAAGGATGAGCGGCCATCTTTAATTTATGCGAAATCATTAATGATCTCTATCTCTGATACTGTTCAAATGCTCGCTGTAAAATTTGGTATACATCATTGATGCATCAAGAAACTTATGTAATGAATATCGGTTTCTCTGATTGGACGGAAACCTTAGGGGTCATTTCTAATTGCAAAATTTTTGATAATCTGTATATTTGTGACTTGACTGCTTGGTGTTCCTGACATCTTGGTTCAAATTGAATACATTATGAATGTACCCAGAGCCGAGGGGTTTTCAGATGCGCAGCTTCGTATTAACAGGGCACTGACAAAGAGACAAAGATGTTATAATCGACTCAACAAACATATATTGCATGTATTTGATCCTCCATCCGACAAGTCAAGATGCGACTCGGAAAAGCGGTGAAGACGAGCGACACGAATACAGAGGTCAAATTCCCATTTTTATCTCGCCGTTCGCCTCAGCGGCCGCGGCGATTTCATTATTGACCAATCGGGTCCGTGTAACCTTGCACAGTTCAATTTCCGTTTTTCGTTTTTGGTTTCTCAAAATCAAAAATTGAAATTTGACGGTCAATTTTCAATTTTCGTTTTCACCCCTCGGCCAATTTTGGCCATGGGGTATTGTCGTCGTCTTGTACGTCCGTACGTCCGTACGTCCGTACGTGAGCGAGATAGCCGGAGAACGGTTCCACTGAAGAATTCCAAATTTGGTATGCTTATTTACCTAGTCAAGGACCAGAAGCCTATTTAATTGGGACTTGATTGGGTGAAAACCTTGGCGGCCATCTTTAATTTTATGCGAAATGGATAATGATCCATATCTTGGAAACCATTCAACTGTTCAATACGAAAGTTGATATACATCATCGATACATCAAGCAACTTTCAATGAATTACCAAACCGGCTTTTCTGATTAGCTGGAAATCCTGGAGGTCATCTTTAATTTATGCGAAATCGATAATGATACATATCTCTGTTACCATTCAGTTGTTTTATATGAAAGTTGGTATACATCATCGATACATCCAGATACTTTGAATCGGGACCTGATTGACCGAAAACCTTGGCGGCCATCTTTAACTTATGCAAAAACTTTAATGATATATATCTCTGATCCAATTTAAGTGTTCTATACCAAACTTGGTATACAGCATCGATGTATCAACTGACTTGCAATGAATAACCACATCAGTTCCTCTGAGTGGGGGGAAGGATGGGCGGCCATCTTTAATTTATGCAAAATCAATAATGATCTCGTTCTCTGGCGTTCAAGTGCTCGATGTAAAATTTGGTATACATCATCGATGCATCAAGAGACTTACGACAAATGACAGTTCTGGTTTCTCTGATTGGGCGGAAACCTTGGTGGCCATCTTTAATTTATGTAAAATCTTTAATGATGTATATCTCTGATACCATTTCAGTGTTCTATACGAAACTTGGTATACAGCATCAATGTATCAAGAGACTTTCAATGAATAACCACATCAGTTCCTCTGAGTGGCGGGAATGATGGGCGGCCATCTTTAATTTATGCGAAATCATTAATGATCTCTATCTCTGATACCGTTCAAATGCTCGATGTAAAATTTGGTATACATCATTGATGCATCAAGGAATTTATGTAATGAATACCGGTTTCTCTGATTGGACGGAAATCTTAGGGGTCATTTCTAATTGGAAATTTTTTGATAATCTGTATATTTGTGACTTGACTGCTTGGTGTTCCTGACATCTTGGTTCAAATTGAATACATTATGAATGTACCCAGAGCCGAGGGGGTTTTTGATGCGCAGCTTCGTATTTGTTTCTGTAATCTCAAAATCAAAAATTGAAATTTAACCATCAATTTTCAATTTTCGTTTTTGTTTTTGGGATCTCAGAATCAAAAATTGAAATTTGAACGTCAATTTTCAATTTTTGATCCTGGGATTGCAAAAACAAAGAACGAAAATTGATATTTGACAGTCAATTTTCAATTTTCGTTTTTCGTTTTGCTTCACGCAAAAATGAAAATCAAATATTGAAAATTGCCTCGACTTGTCCGTTTTTCGTTTTTTGATTTTAACTTTGACGTATCAATGTTAAGTTCGCATGTGGACAGTGTAATGATACTCCCAAATCTTTTCCTGGTTTTCCATATTATGCTCCACACCTGCCTAAACAATCCGATTTGCGCTTTCCATACTACTCCGCGGACCGAAAGTGACATCATAAGCCTTGCGCGTGCGCAGTTAACATTGACGCGTCAAAGTTAAAATCAAAAAACGAAAACGGACAAATCGAGGTAATTTTCAATATTTGATTTTCATTTTTGCGCGAAGTAAAACGAAAAACGAAAATCGAAAATTGAATGTCAAATTTCAATTTTTGATTTTGAGAAACCGAAAACGAAAAACGGAAATTGAAAATTGACGGTCAAATTTCAATTTTTGATTTTGAGAAACCAAAAGCAAAAAAACGAAAATTGAATTGTGCAAGGTTACACGGACCGAATCGCAGTGTCTGTTTCTTCGTCTGTTATCGAGAAGAACAAAAGATATTCTTCCTTTTCTTCGTCAGATGTCGAGAAGAATAGAAAAAATACTTCCTCGACCTCGTCCATTTTGCTTGATCCATGTGATAATGCATTTGCGTTTGCCGCCCACATCTGGTGTGAAATACCCCAAGTGGAGGAGTGGCAAAATTCGCCCGTGTGAAAAGCGCCATCAAGTTTGGCACCAAATCGCCAGAAATAGATACAAGCTCATAATACCCAATTTTAAATGGTATTAGAAAGTTCATTATTATTAATCTCCGAACTTCATCTTTTAGTGGAAGCTGAAGTGGCCGAGTGGTTTAGAGCGCTTGCATTTTCTGCTGGCGATTTAGTGCAAGTCTACAGGCACAATTTCGAGTCCCGCACGGGACTGAACCATCTAGCACAAGTATTTGTGCTTTACCAAGAAAGTGTCGTCCTAAAAATAATTGGATACAAACGGTTGTTGTTTACCTCTGCCTCTTGTATACGTGTAGAGTAAAGGAATGTATTACCGTACAATGAGATAGTCACAATGTACCCCTCTTGGCATGCAGGTATAGGCCAAAACGAAAATGTATTTGTTCCTTAGCAAGTTCCTCCTGGAAGTGTGACGCGATACCGCGGTCTTTACTATTTCTTTATTCGGTGATCAGTTTCAATATAAGGCAAGGCTATTCTATGGATAGCAACTTCTTTATTGCTGTGGAGCTGAAGTTTCGTTGGAGATAGTTTCAACTTTTTCAAAGCTAATTAGCTAACGAAACATCAGTTCCACAGCAATAAAGAGATTGCTATCCATAGAAAAGCCTTGTGTTATAATACGCCGACTTCTAAATTTCTATCAAAGGAAGTTCCAATATATCAAAGATAGTCCTAATTTGAGAAAAGGGATGGACCGGTACTTGAAGGCGTGAACTGTTATCTCCCCAACCCTAAATGTTCGCTTCCGATAATATTTCAAACAGATAAATGCTTTTTGACATCGAACACCACATCGCAGACAAGTTACGTGTGACAACTCTCGTCTTCACGGTAACTGATGTTGAACATGCAATGTTGAATGGTTGGGGCTGACAAGTACGTTTCCAAACGACAAGCACGCTGGAACAACAATCTTTTGTTACACAGAGTTCTGGTTAGCACCGAATAATTTCTAACTAATTGTACCAATTAATTCAACACCATACGCCAGTAATTATTGAGGCGAAAGATATCAGACGAAATGTATTCCCGCTGCATGCCCTATGAGACGAAGACAAAATTGCGTCGATAGGTACTGACATCAAGGCGACTGGTCAACATAATCTCTTCGGTAATTAGGTGAAGTGGTCGTCTTCCTCTGTTGGTCATAACTTAGTGATGATGAAGTACTGCATTATGCCAATCACCACACAGATGGGCGCCAGAATAGCGGCGGGGTAAAACAGTTGATGACTACAGGTTGTCCAATCCCAGAAGAGCCAGGCGATCAGAGCACCTAGAATATCAAACGTATTGTAATGAAGACTGACAAATTGCTGTTAATCTTTAGACAAGAGATTTGCCCCGAGAGCAGCGTCGGGCACATTGACGCGTAATTTCCGGTGTGAAAGAAAAGTATGTCACACGAAATAATGTCTCTTTTCATATGTTTCTCTTTAGGAAAATTTCTTACCCTGAGTTACAAATAAGTAAAAAATGTCTTAGCTACATATATAGGTTAATATAGTCTGTCCATTTTAATTAGTGGTCTACTTTGGAACTTGTCAAAAATCGATAGTTAACTCTGCATAAATGTTCTTTTTGCAGGTGTAGAACAAACTGAACTCTACAAAATGATCACCATTACTCCGTGATATCTATAATATGTCACGCTTGAAATAACTATGTAATTCTCTCCATATAAAACTCTAGTATAGTTGTTTCATGTACCGGGGCCCAATTACATAGCGAAACGTCATAATATATTCGTGTTCACCAGCACAATGGTGAACAATACTGTGTACTGTCATAGGGGTGTGTTCGGTTTATCATTCGGCAATAGAGGTGTGTTTGTTTAACATTCGGCAATTTATTTCACTGGGCATGGGATATAAGCTACACTGCCACGGACCTCCGGGGGCCCTCGGTGGCCGCGCTCCGCTGGTGACCGCTAGCCTCACACTGCTGAACCGGCACGAGTTCGAAACCAGCTGGTCCATGTGTGGAAGGTTGTCAGTTACTTGCCGACGGGCGGTGGTTCTCTCGGGGTACTCCGGTTTCCTCCGCCAACCAAACTGACTGTCACCGTGAGTGAACAAACTTGAGTGGGACATTAAGCCAAATCCCCCACCCCTCCCACAGACTTCTTTTGGCTAATTTATACGGCATCAGTGACCTTTGTGCCAGTGAGCATGAATACATTATGACGTCTCCCTGTGCAATTGAGGCACATGAAACAACTGTACTGGAGTTTTATATGGAGAGATTTACAAAGTTATTTCAAGCGTGATATTTTATCGACATCACGGAGAAATCGTAGTCATTTTGTAGAGTTCATTTTTATCTACACGCTGCAGTCGAAATGATGCAGAGTTCCCGAAAATGTAAAGGCACTAATTTTGAATGATGAAAACCTTTGTGAGTGAACTGAAGAAATAAGTAATCGTTCAGTTCTGTCACAACACACCTTCAGAACAAACCTTCAACAAAATAACTGTGCTCATATTTTTCGAATTTTGGATTATAGGTTTAAGTCCTGTGATTTTTTTCTTTTTCTTTTTAATTGAACAAAATTGGATAAAAAGCGAATATGACACTTTAAGTATCAATATCTCATCATCCAGAACATCACGTGGAAACCCGAAGCACCGCTATTTCCTTTACCTGGTTCGAAACAATCATGCCAAATTTCGAATCCCACGATGAATAGATTTAAAAAAATAAACCGTCTTCCTTATAAAATTAAGAAACTTTCGATTTTGAAGGCTAAAATTTCACCTAATCATACATTTATTCACCAAAATAATCTCACCTGGGAAAAAAAATCGATATACAATTCTAGGGATGTTTCACTACAGTTTTTGGTCCCCTGGTGAAGCCCTCGGTCATTAACCTACCTGCTATGTAAGATCCAAACTTGAAGATCAGGAGAACAAGCGAGAGGATATGGCCACCGATTCGCTTTTCCTTGAACTGATAGATGAAGTTCAAGACCAACAGTGGGTAGAGCAACACACTTGCACCTGCCCCTAGGAGGAGAAACAGCGGGGCAATCACAGAGCACAGATGGTAGTGGATAGATCCTGTGTAATGAAATAGAGAGATAGATATGGTGCCTAAACGGATCAGTGAAGCGATCTTAAAGAACGGATGCAAGTGGGGCACAGTCCAGCGTTCTCGAAGAACAATATAAACAGTCACAAAGCAGCACAGCACGTCGATGTCATGATCGAATTGCTACTAGTCTGTCCATTTTAATTAGTCGTCTACTTTTAAGCTTGTTGAACTAATTAACCCTACCAAAATTTCTCCCCTATATCCGGGAAAAAAGTGGAAGCTGACCCTTCGCGACTTTTTAGCTTATATCATATTGCGGTCATTTAGGCCTATTTGCATAACCCGTTAAGTAGGGGATCATGGGTAAATTCAAGATGGCGGCCATGTGGGAACCAGAAAAGATAAACTCTACAGAATGACTACCATTATTCCATAATATATCACGCTTGAAATCAGCTTAATACCATTTAGAAAGTAGGTACATTTATTTCCGATTATTTTTCGGATAGCACATGCTTGATCAAGCAAAAATACTCGACTCGGGCGAGACTCAATCCGCGTCCTCGGAGTTTGGCAACAAATCGTCAGCAGTAAATTCAAGCGCTCTAAACCAATCGGTCACTTGCGCTTCCAGGAAGTTCGCAAGAAATGACCTCTTTGAAGTTTCAAGTGAGTACTTGGACAAAACTAGACTTGCAAAAACTAGACTAGCTTCTGGTTTGCAAGCACCTATTTCCCCGATATAATATTTCCCAACCCCGCTTCCTGCAAATGCAATACGGCGACGCAGCAGAGCAAGTTGGCCCGATTCACATGAAAGTGGTTTTAATACCTTGAACCATAGTGAAAACTGAGTATATATTTGCGCGATAGATTCCACCCAAAGGTTGATCTGTCTGGAGTAGGTGAGTGACAATAATTATATATATATACTCTTGAACAACTGCTACCTGTATATTCCTGACGATGGTATAAATTGTACAGAAATATCACAATGACTTCACTTTTCGGAGTTACTTTCATACTATACAATAATTACCTAGGGCGATCATGGCGATGGCTGCAGGCAGGTCCACAAGTCCCAAACATATCAGAACTACAACAGAAAATGATGTCAATACATATAGCCAAAATTTCACAGCTTATTTGTAAATCTTTAATAGCAAATGACCACCTGTTGTAACTGTCTGAACACAGTTACGTATAAGTTCCATCAGCACATTCTGTAATTGACTATGGAAGACGATATCGACCATTCGCGTTCTCGCCCTATGATTTCATAAGTTTTGTATGGGCTGTTAATGCGAGAACGTGAGAAAGCCAGGGCGATAATGCGTGAATGAGAGGCGAGAACGCGCGATGAGGGGGTGAGAACGCGAGATGAGGGGGTGAGAACGCGCGATGAGGGGGTGAGAACGCGAGATGAGGGGGTGAGAACGCGCGATGAGGGGTGAGAACGCGAGATTGATTACATTCTCACGTTTTCCACAGACAGCGAATGCCAGAAAGCTGTGAATTTTCGCGTTCTCGCCTGATCCCATTTTGAATGTCAGGCGAAAATCGATCAATTCTCGCTGAGCTGGGGCGCAATACAAATCAGACATACAGTCATCCCTGAATGTATTTACAAATAATAAGTTATCCGCAGAGATTAAAGGTATTTGCGTGTGCGAAAGAAGTGGATTTCGATTACGGAGTATTGCTTGAAACTCCAAGGGAAGGAATGTGCTTGATATAATATTTCCGTCTTTTGGTTTTTTGACGGATGTAAAAACATGAAGAAATTTTTTTAAAGTGAAACGTAATATGATCGTTAATTCCAGAGCGGTTTTAAATCTAAATTTAGTAAAATGGTACGTTCGGGTGCATTTTTACGGAATATTCTTCACGCCAAAGATTTTTGGAAGTGGAACTCAGTAAAATCATGCGTTCTGGTGCATTTTGACGGAATGATTTTTACTAATTTTTGCAGTTGTGTATAAGTATATAGAAAGAAACCTTAAGCTGGACCCACCTTCTTGCACCTATTCTAGTTCGTGGCCTTCCGTTTCTGGAGATTTCCTTTCAATCTAGATGTAAAATGATGTTCTCTGGCGGATAATATCCGTATTTGTCTTTATTTTTTCAGTATTTTGTAAAAACTTCCAGACTACTGGATGAACATAAAAAGTTGTTGGAAGCGGAACTCAATCCCTGACCATAACGTATTGGATGACAGTAGCCTGTCACTACCAAAAATGATTCAAAATCTAGATGTAAATTGGTGGGATCAGGTCTCATTTTTTATTACTAAGAACTTTATTAGACTGATGGAGACGTCAATGCTGGCATCAAGCATTTTTTCACCCTGAAAGATATTAAATTTTGTTCCGGCAGAAGTTCATCGATCCAGCGGTGGGATAGTGGGTGTTACGTGCATATTGCCAGTTCCATTTTTGCAATACAGTGGTTCATACAGAGCTAGGAATGAGTTGCACAAATCAAAAATAATGCGAAGTTGAGGGTCGACATGACGGCTCTCAATATTGCATTTATCCTTGCGATGTTTAAGGGTGAACCATGCCGATATTTTGGCACTTTGCACCAACTACCTCGCTGCACATCGCCGGAAGTGACATCATATATAGTAAAATAGATGTTTGCCGAACATTTCGATTACTTTTCAAGTCTGCATAATACCTCTGTTGACCTAGCGTCAAAAAGAATTATCTGGAGATTATTTTTCCTGTTTATCTGGACAGAGCATATGAAAAGAAGTTCGCTCATGTGCAACACTGAAGGAGTTGTTCGGCCGAATTCAAACTGAGCCGTGCGTACGTGGGTTTTCCCCTATATGTCATAGCAACGTAGTAAAGGTCAACTTCCGTTATTGGAGGCAGGGATGATAACTGAGCCTGCGAAATGAAGCATGCGCTGTGGGGAGGATGACTTTGCACTTCGCGATGTTAAGAGTACATATGACAGCCATTAACATCACAAGATCAATTGCGATGTTAATTATAGATTATGCAGTTATCATGACTTCTAGCACTCAGTACCTTATGAGACCCACCAAGTCAAATTCAAGTCAGTTCACGTTTGGTCTATTTTTAATTGTCATTGATGTTATAATATAGATACACATGAATGTACGAGAACGTGAGGCCAATTTGATGATACGTAAGCTTCTATTCTGTGACCACATGCATGTGTAATATAAGTTTGACATAATGGGGAGGGTGACTCCGAAAATATTAACGTCAAGGCATTTTGTAAATCAATTCTACATATACATGTATATATTCATGTCATCTTCATCATTCCTATACAAATATATGTCGAAATAATGATTTACAAAATGCTTTTCACTAAAATGTCCCCCCTTTTTTCGCTATCCACAAGGCTCGAGTCGTGAAACTCATCACACTACGTATTTGGGCCAGGCTCTACTAAAAAATGTGAAAAAAAGTCCAGCCTGATCGCCACGACGGCGTCATTTACAAAACAATTTTTTGGACGATTTTTCAATTTTTTATTTATTTATGTGTTTTCTTCGCAAAACCTGCATGATAAATTTAGTAAATAATAATCTTATGTGAAATAAAATAGTTTTTGCTCACTTTTCCTCGCAGGAATGCAGGAATTGTGAAGAAAATGACGCAAACATTACTTTTCTGGTAGCCCACATGGTCGCCATTAAATTTACCCGTGATTCTCTGCCTTAGATGTATGCAAATACGTTCAAAATGACCCCAAAATGACAAGCTACAAGATCACAGAGTGTCAGCTCTCAGGCTTCTGTCGTTGAGGAGATAGAAGCAAAAAAACAACGGAGGGGGTGCGGCGAAAAGTAACCCCCCCTGCAGGCCAGGTACGGTTGAGGGCTTCTACATCACTGCGCATTTTCTTCATTTAACCCCATCAATGGGTTCTGTTACATGATTATATGATCGAAATATATGACAGGAAATACAAATAAATTATAAAGTGAAATTTGGAACCACACCAAAGAATCTGTACCTATTCGGAAGACTCTCCGTCTCGGATTGGAGTTTGGGATTTCTTTGACATCTGTCGTCGAAGGGACGGCGATTTGCATATCTGTCAGCTGAAAATTAACATTTTTGTCATCTGTCGCCTGTATAAAGCAACAAAAACGGGAAATGATAGCAAATGAAACACTTCAATTACATCAAATATAAATGTAGAGAGTATATAAGTTTAGATCGACAGCTGTTGCCGCCAGTTATAGTCTCAGAACACATATGGTGCACAATGGAATATTTGTGTAAAAAAGCATGTTCATGTAGCTTTTCAAAATAAATTGTTATTGTGTAAACAAAATGTAAATTTCCTGCTTCACCGGTTTGATGCAAGATTATTCTTGTGTAGAAACGATAGGAAGTTAGTAAAAACAATTTACTGTAGTTTTTACAGTTCGCCTATTACTAGTCATTTAATCTGCTCATAAAACAGCACTTATTAGAAAACCAAATTCACTAATACTTGGAAAAGCCTTCGAGTTCCGGTGAGTGGTATACTGGATGACACTCTTAATAACTCTCCTAATCGTTCAAATATCTGGTCAAAATGTATTTTTTTTTAATATTAAATAGTATTAACGTTATAATAGCATATCTTTTCAAGATGTTCCGGGGAGTTCTTAAACTTGCAATGTATCTCAGTCAATGTTTGACTGTGATTGTTCAGGCGGACGCCTTTGTATTCCAGGGGATGATGAGATGGGGAAATGGTACCAAGGGATCCTAAAATACGAGATGCAGATGTATGCCTCACGTTAGTTACCATCGGAGACCTATATTGTGTTATGTCCCAGGCCATGTGCCTGTCACAGATAGGAAAAGGATATGTGGAACATATTTGTTAGTTTCCTGAAGAGACGAGTTGTCAACAACACAATGTGATGTTCACATTGTCAGAATATTGATCAAGACACGTGATTCCCAACTGGAAATTTCCGTGTGAAAATCTACGAAGGAAACCAATTTACACTCGAAAAGTCCTACGACATATGTAAATTGTGGTCGTCTAGGAGCCTATTCAAGTTGACCGATAGTGACCTATTTTTTTTTCTATTTTTTTTTAAGCCAAGTTCTATTTATGTAGAGTGATATCATTTGTATGATCATAGCTACATGTATAAGTTTTGCACATTCAGACCATATGTAACTGGTGATTGATCGGTTTATTGAAGACCTATTTTATGGAATGATCATAGCTAGATTATCAAAATTTATGTCTCTTAAGTTTTGGTTTCTTCAGTCTATATTGTTCGCACGTATATTGTAGCCCATAAGGCTCTGGTGTTTACTTTCTACTCGAAAGTTACAAAATGTCACTTGAATAAGTTGAATGTTGCAATAACAACATCGATTATATTTTTCATTACAACTTGCACGTGTCACTACTTCATTATGAGAATAGCTCGTAAATATGTACAAAGTGATGTATGTCATCTTATTCATTGTTGGTTTAGTAAAATCAATCCATATATCGATATCCATAACATGGGAACACGTTTTATGCTTTATTCTATAACACTTGCGACAACTTGCTAACCGTGCAACTATTAAGTGTTTTAGCACGGTTGTGTGAAATGTAAGCCTACATGTGTCAAGTACAGGTGTTCATTGGGAGATTATATTTGACAATGCGGGAGAGGAAGGGGTTGTCTGCATCATACAATCGAATAAACACACAAATAAATTACAAGATGGAATTTCTTTCCCAAGTATAACTGCTGTTTTCATCGTGAAATTGATTAACAAAGCGACAAAAATATGCCTGAATCCAAGTAATTTCACAGAGCCTGGCTCAGCTGACAGAATAACTCTCCATTTGAGAGACCACATGAACTCGTCCACTGGCATTGACTCGATGCCAACCGAGACGGGGGCATCGTGCCAATATCAGTGGACGAGTTTTTTTTTATCAAGAAAGGGGAGTGAGAGAGTGTGTGAACATGATTTAACGTCGCTTTCAACTATATTTCAGTCATATCACGACGCTGGGTCCTATTCTTTTTCGCTCCCGGGAACCACACGGGTGGGGTCCTATTCCTTTTCACACCCGGGAACCCCACATGTGTCTCAGTTAGCCGCCTCTTACCACAAGCTGTCTGAGGAGCTGAGGCATATTCTTGCCATGACCTGCGGTATGCACGACATCACAGGTCAATCCCCGGAAGCCCCAGGGGGCCAAGAAAGGAGAGAAAGCTTGTCTATGTTTAAAATATGTTTTCAACCTTACATCATAATCTTTGTTAATAATCGATTTGAGTAGTGCAATAAAATAGAAATAATGTTTTCATAAGCGTGCTCCATGGTTTTACGCATGGTTAGTGTGGGAAACTAAAATATAAACTTTTCCACACTAACCGTGCGTAAAATAACCATTGAGCACGCTAATGAAAACATTATTTCTCAAATGCTGTATAATAACCATATGCAGAACATTTAATTTTTGACTGCATTGCCATATTCATTCTATCTCTGGCATTAGGTTTTACAATTATGCTCATGATGAGTGCGATTTCGACAGAAAAATAAACGTTCTTTCATTTAATGAAAATCGAGAAAAATATTTTTAAAAATCGAATTATTAAATGAACCATCTAGGCCACCATTTTGGATTATTATGTGTTGCACAGGAAATTAGGCTTATGAAAATCCTTAAAGAGTAACTTGTGATGTGACACTGTTCACTTTTGAAACAAGTGTACTTTGCACTCCAAAACTTGCCTTGAACGAAAAATAAAATATAAAAAATTAAGTTTTGCATGACGGCCGTTTTGAAATTAGCGATGGTAATACATGCTCAAGATTACGAGACCAGGCTCAACATCCGTCTTAAATTGACAGTAGCATCCGATCTGTCAGACATTAATCACTATCCCATGTAGGATAGTTTGACCATGGAAGCCAACTACTAAATCGCAATGCCGTCATCACTTTTTCTATCGTCTTACTGCAAATTCGTAATTTAGCATTGTTGCCAAGAATGGAGCCAAAACGACCACTACTTTACCTAAGCTTCCGGACTATGCGTTAGAATACACGTAGTTTACACTTTCGGTCGCCATATCGTCAAAATGAATCCTGAGAACGTTGAACGGATATAATGGTTGTTGATTTATCAAAATAAGTGAGGGTGATAATCTTTTCGAATTCAAAAACTTATTGTAACCGCACTGGGGACATTTTTTTGTTTCTCTGTATGATCTGTTCTCGTCTTGAAGATCACTTGTTTGTGTCAACGCTGTATGCTTGTCACAAGATTTGTTAACCCAGAAATCAGGATATTCTCTCACTCTCACACTGCTATATATAGATCCACCGTGTGGAATCCCTCGACTCAACTGCCTGGCCTAGCTGTGCAGATGGGAGGTCTTTGGGCCTCACACGAGAGACTTAGAAGACGGGTCGGACTTAAGAGTTTGGTCCAACCTTCAAACAGCGCATGCTCTATTTCACAGGCTCACTCCACTTATGCCCCTGCCACCAGAAAGCTTGTCTATGTTTAAAATATGTTTTCAACCTTTCATCATAATCTTTGTTAATAATCGATTTGGGTAGTGCAATAGAATAGAAATAATGTTTTCATAGGCGTGTTCCATGGTTTTACGCACGGTTAGTGTGGGAAACTAAAATATAAACTTTTCCACACTAACCGTGCGTAAAATAACCATTGAGCACGCTAATGAAAACATTATTTCTCAAATGCTTTATAATAACTATATGCAGAACATTTAATTTTTTACTGCATTGTCATATTCATTCTATCTCTGGCATTAGGTTTTACAATTATGCTCATGATGAGTGCGATTTCGACAGAAAAATAAACGTTCTTTCATTTAATGAAAATCGAGAAAAATATTTTTAAAAATCGAATTATTAAATGAACCATCTAGGCCACCATTTTGGATTATTATGTGTTGCACAGGAAATTAGGCTTATGACAATCCTTAAAGAGTAAGCTGTGATGTGACACTGTTCACTTTTGAAACAAGTGTACTTTGCACTCCAAAACTTGCCTTGAACGAAAAATAAAATATAAAAAATCAAGTTTTGCATGACGGCCGTTTTGAAATTAGCGATGGTAATACATGCTCAAGATTACGAAACCAGGCTCAACATCCGTCTTAAATTGACAGTAGCATCCGGTCTGTCAGACATTAATCACTATCCCATGTAGGATAGTTTGACCATGGAAGCCAACTACTAAATCGCAATGCCGTCATCACTTTTTCTATCGTCTTACTGCAAATTCGTAATTTAGCATTGTTGCCAAGAATGGAGCCAAAACGACCACTACTTTACCTAAGCTTCCGGACTATGCGTTAGAATACACGCAGTTTACACTTTCGGTCGCCATATCGTTAAAATGAATCCTGAGAACGTTGAACGGATATAATGGTTGTTGATTTATCCAAATAAGTGAGGGTGATAATCTTTTCGAATTCAAAAACTTATTGTAACCACACTGGGGACATTTTTTTGTTTCTCTGTATGACCTGTTCTCGTCTTGAAGTTCACTTGTTTGTGTCAACGCTGTATGCTTGTCACAAGATTTGTTAACCCAGAAATCAGGATATTCTCTCACTCCCACACTGCTATATATAGATCCACCGTGTGGAATCCCTCGACTCAACTGCCTGGCCTAGCTGTTCAGATGGGAGGTCTTTGGGCCTCACACGAGAGACTTAGAAGACGGGTCGGACTTAAGAGTTTGGTCCAACCTTCAAACAGCGCATGCTCCATTTCACAGGCCCACTCCACTTAAGCCCCTGCCATCAGTAGCGCAAGTTGACCTTTACTACGTTGCTATGACGTATAGGGGAGTTTGAATCAGGCCGAACAACAACTCCAGTTTTGCACATGAGCGAACTACTTTTCATATACTTTTCATCTGTCCACATAAACAGGGAAAATAATCTCCAGATAATTCTTTTTAACGCTAGGTCAACAGAGGTATTATGCAGACTTGTTTAAATTATTTATTGTACAAATTATAGTACATGGGGTTGGGGTCAAGTTATAATCAACTTATTCACCCCTCTCCCTACAAATATGGATACATAACATGTGTTTACAACAACAAAAATAATGACGTTTTGGCTGAACCTGTGTGAATATATACATGTCACAAATGAAATAAGTTTTAGATTTGCATTATTAGCAACTTACAGGGGAGAAACAAACTATATATGGTGGCAACTTGACTGTAGCGTGCTAGGATTCTAACAGAACTGGGTACTAGTACATACTAATCCTTCAGGTGAGGTAACTACGTCGTAATCGTGCTACAAATTGAATCTTGAGGTGTTCTTAATAAATGTTAAAACTGACTTGCACATATTATTATTCATTTCGTTTGTGAATGACTCGTTTCCCGACAATATATCTTGGAGGTTATAGTTTGGAGGCAAGTCGTTTTGTAATTCATCCCTTAGATTGGTATATAAGGGACAAATAAAGAAATAGTGATAAGCATCCTCTCTTGATTCTCCACATCTACAGCTAGATGTAATAGACAAATTCCTTCTCATTAAATCTGCGTTTAATTGGCTGCATTGATGTCTTAGTTGGGTTAGTACAATGTTAAGTTTCCTTGAACCAATCAAACTGTATTATGCAGACTTGAAAGTAATCGAAATGTTCGGCAAGCATCTGTGTTACTATATATGATGTCACTTCCGGCGATGTGCCCGGCCGGAAATCCTGTCCAAAAATGTGAGTGGTGGCTGGCGTATTATTAGACCCCCAGCGAGGTGGTTGAATTTGGTCTTCCAGAAAGTTCAACCTGTAACCATCTCGGTCATCTATACGCGGTAAGACTGACCCTGGGATCGTGTGTATCCATTTACAGCCTACTTTCGGCAAGTGCGAGAGGGAATTTCCAGAAATCAATACCACGTGACTTCGTCAGCCAATCAGCTAAAGTCTACCGACGTAACCCCAACGTAACTCGCCATTTTCGAATCATGTGATGCCCTACTTGTTGAAAATTACAGATCTACCACACCTCTTGGGTGATACGAAAGTTATTTATACCTATATATTTTGTAAGCCTAGCCTATATCTGTTTCCCAAGTGGTTTATCAGATTTCTCGCGTCTGTTCTCTGCCGGATGAAGGCCGAACAGAATCCCGTAATATACCGGATATCGCTCCGCAATAATGGAGACTCAAGATTCGCAAGCCATCTTATGGATGGCGCAGTGTACGCAAATGCCAGAAAGTTGTCTCGCTAGTGACGCAGCAATACAGGCGGCATGAAAAGGGGTCCAGCTTAGTAATACCAGTCGGCCAGTGCTTTGAGGAGTTTGTTGTTGTCAGACTTTTTGTCCAACATTTGAAAGAGTTTATGTGCGACGGATGCTCACTGACTTCTGTACAGGAAAGGAAGATACCAAGGGAGTTGGTTAAGTTCCGTGGTGAAATACGACGGATAATGGAGGAACTTCACGCGAAAGTCACAAAATGCCGCGAGGAAACGTTTCAGAAATTCTTGCTGGTGGAACATCGTCTTTGTTGTGGAGGGAGCACTATAGGATATCCTTGATGAGGGTATGCAGAATACCAAGTTCTTTTCGATGCCTCATGATCCATACAAGATCGCAAATTGGTCGCATTTTTTTTTATTTCGAAGAGATTACCATCGATACTGTTACAGGAAAATGTTTTACATTCGCCAAGTCGTTCCAAGGATTTAGATATAGATAGGACATTTGTACTGGTCCACTTTTCGAATTCCAATAAAGGCATATTGCCCACCAAAGTTTAAAAGATCTCTTTCGGAGACTCACAAACTTAAAATACGTAAAAAACTACTTTAATGCGCCCAAAACGACGTTGTTCTTTCAAACATTTTAAAATTAGAACCACACACCAACCATTGTGATCAAGTCTATATACCTGGCATATTTCCATCTTAAAGTTGCCAAAATATTTATTAAGGTAAGCAAATTGACTCGTTTTAACCATACCTGGCCTGGAGGGAAGGGGCCTTTCCCCCCTTCTCATATATATATATTTTTTTTAGCTCCTATCTCCGAAACGACAAAAGCCTGAGAGCTGACACTCCGTAACTTTGTAGAATATCATATTGGGGTCATTTTGAAACTATTTGCATAACCTCCCAGGCAGAGGATCGTGGGCAGCTTTGAAATGGCGATCATGTGGGTTACCCGAAAAGTGATGTTTTGGTCACTTTTCTTCTATATTCCTGTTTTATGCGAGAAAAAATTGGGCAAAAACTATTTCATTTCACATAAACTCATGACGTTACTGTGACGTCATCATGGGAGCCATGTTGGATTTTTTAAATTTTTTAGTAGGAACCTGGCCCAAAGACATATTGTGGTAGGTTTCAGCGCTCCAGCCTTATGAGGGGCGGGCACTTTCCCTCCCTCTCCAGGCTGCGGTACACCCCAAATCGCGCAAGCCAAAATAGGGTTAAACAACTGAGTGGTATAAGCCCAGTTATCTATAGGTAGAGATATATTTCCCCATATATGAGCATAGGGAGAACTGGGAGTGAAACGATCCAGACACTGCCGTCTCTACCCATTCTCATGACATCAGATGGTACGCGTCCTACTGTCAGATATGCTTTCTGATTGCACTGGGGTTGAGTTAGTGGCCACAGCTTTGTGTGCATGGCTCTCAGTCAATCAACATTGTCCACCAGTAAACGAATCGGAGTGGGCTCGGTATGTCACAGCTGAAAAAAAGGTTGTGCCGCGTGTTCTCGTGTAATAATTTGGCACTAAACTTGGTAATTATTTTACAAGATATACTGGATGGATTTCCCATCTCTCTCGTATGCAGATACATGCTCCCTATATTGATCTATATCGATGCAGAAGGAAAACGCAAGCGTGCCGAATTTTTCCGCACAGTGCAGTAAGAAGGTGTTAACCCGACAGTTTAGAAGGTTACAGGCTCTGACAATTATAGTAGAATGCCCGAACCAGGCACCTCAGCTACTGATGTCCTCCAGTGAAACATGCCCATTGTTATTGAGTTAGTGTAGGAAAGTCCCATTAAATTTGGATTCAGGTTTCAGTTATTGAACATTAAGGTGAACATTAATTAACTTATACGACGATCATGCTTTTTCTACCAATGTACACTAATACATGCTTTCATGGCATGTTATTTTAATTTCATCCTTACTTTTTTTAACGTCTTGTAAGATTCAGCATCTTATGATAATTGGTTTTCTACAAGTTATTCAGATATAAGCATCTTATGATAATAAGTTTTCTACAAATAAATGTTGCAAGTATTGATGTCATACATGATGCCTGCCTGTATGGTTTATAGCGTCGTAATACCCCGGTAGATGTTTTGATTTGTTTTGACATTTTCAGTATCCTGTTTGGAATGTTAAAAGTATGGAGGAATGTTTTTAACCACATTTATTTGTGAGAATCAATTGTGAACATATAAACCGTTTATGTAAGTACAATGATTTAACCTCCAGTTTGATGGATGTGGTATGCAATGTGACAGTTCTGTGATATGTCTGTCCAAATAGTACTTAAGCTAAGTACATCCTTGTCGGGTTAAACTGACATTAGAATTGTATAAAACGGAATGAACGGCATATTACAGGCAGATCGTAACACCACGTCTCCCTGATGGTAGTCCCATCTTGTATCATAGAAGCTCATGCTTCCAATAATAGTGTGCTAACTCCAGTTTCGGAAAAATGACTGACTACAGAATAGTCTGGATGTTGATGTGGTTACCCTAGTCTGCCTGCCAAATAGTGCCGGTCGTTCCTAATTTAGGTGGACTGAATCTACAATAAATCGGCTTAATATTCAGCAGACGTTTTCGTTGTATCCTCTCTCATTTAAAGACGTTGTCAAGACTTCGGTATCATTAGAGGTACCATTCACAATGGCGAGCCTGCCAGGATAAAGACAATTGTCTTTTGGATACAACTACAAGACCGTGCGACGACAGCCAGAATGCGGTGTTGATAGCCTCGCTTCCATTCGCGAGGACCCATCCACGAGCCGCTGACGCCCCTTGGCGACCCGTCTTGATGCTGGATCATGTTGCCTTCCGTTCCTGGACCCACCGTCTTCCCTCTTCCTTCTTCTGCGGTCGGTGCGGGGAGCCCATGGTCCCTTATCATTTTATTATAGTTCTTCGGGTAATATTCCAGAATGGTGGAATGGTCGTCATCTTCCATCTCCTTGAACTGCCTTGTAATTCTGACTGGAAAGAATTCCAAACTGACGTCAACAACTGCCGTGAGTGATATCCATCTCAGTGATAAAATTTCGACCCAAACACCGTTCATCCTATAACAGCGACATGTTTCTCCTCTTCCTTGGTGACGTGACAGCGTGTGCCAGAAACCTCTGGAACGATTCCATTCCATGGAACAATATCTACAGGTATAGTTTGATTCGTTTCATTTAATAGAGCCTTGTAAATGGCCGTAGTGATTGAAAAAAATAACTGTGTTGTGGTATATTCTCTGCCTGAACTTCCCTGAACTTTCTGGCTGACGTTGTGAAGTTCCTACTGATTGGCATAGTGCGTGTGATGAACAGTGTGTAATTTAGAGAAACGGGTCATGCCCTAAGAACTCAAAGACATTGTGCTCTTATAATTTTCTTGGAACATTTTGGACTGAATCCTCAAACAGGTTGGTGAAATGTATTGAACATTCATGTTATATGTGCCATAATGATGCCTTGTATGAACTTTTGACATTTCTCATATATTGTGCATGTTTGATGTATTGTTGATAATACTGCAATTCAATTCAATTCAATTCAATGTTTATTGTACTGAACACCCTAGATAGGGCAGAGTACATAAAGAACCAGTGAGGTTGATGAATCAATGATAAAACCGATAGATTGAATGAACCTTTGTCACTGATAAATTTAGTGATTTGCAGATTGATAAATCTAGCCTTTGAAGTTTGAACGAGAATCTTGTAATGTGGATCCACAATGATTTTATATTTTCTTTGTTAGAATATTTATCGCGATCAGTTTCCATAATAGCTAGTGTTTGAGCTAAATGAAACTAGGATAATCGCGTGTACACTGAGTACTTGACGTACTAGTGGTTTGTAGCATATGAGTGCTTGGAATAGGCTGTGGAAGCCTGGTGGGTGTGAGCTGATGAGCCCCCACAATTCCTGATTAGGCCGTAGAAGCCTGGATATTTTATTAGTTGTTTTTTTTTGTATTGTTGTTTGGATCCTCAGATATATAATGATTTCTCTTGCACTGAATTGGTTTGATTTTCATGAACATGTAATGTGTTGATCAACTAGTTTGGATTTGAAGCTGCTGTATGAATTTTCCAGCAATTGTTTTGACATGTCCACACTTGTCAGTGACTGGCACGTGTCCCACATCCCTAGAGTACATTCATTGAGCAATGATAGTAAATATGGCCTTGTGGCCTTACGCAATGAATATGGACTACGGTAATTGAATAAATTGTTTCCGGTATTCGACCGATATTTCTGATAACGACCTTGGCTATTCATAATGGACTATTCTTCGACATTTCATTATTGTTCTTGCTGCCTTTATGTATTTGTCACTGGACTGGCAGGGTGCATACTGTCTGTTCCTAAAGGAGGGAGATGTGTTGGTTTTTACTAGGAGCGCAACGTGAAATCTCCCGCCAAATAATTGTCATATGGGGAACCCACGACTCATAGTATTTCCAATAGGGATCGTCATGGTTCCCGACGAAATCTTGAATCTTTTCTTTGGACACAAATGAATGCTTACGTCACAAAAGGTGTGTATCCTTTGCAGCGCTTCCACCGGGTCTCTTTATTCGAGGGTACTAAATTCGCGCGTGTACTTATAGCTTCGCGCTGGTACAGATGGCCGGTATGGGACGAAGACAAACCTGCGCTTTCATAAAAAGTAAAGTTTCACGAAAGAAAAACTCGCATTCCAGATAGTATAATTGGAAACTTCCTCGAGAATCTCTCGGCAAAAAGATAAAGGACGAGTGTCATTCACCAGGATGCGAGTCGGAAGTGAGAAGTCAAATTCAAAGTCAGAGGTCAAAAACGTAAAACTCCGAAGAACTCTCTCGGCTTTTTCTTTTCTTTTTTTTTAGTTGGGGGGTGAGGGTTGGGGAGATAGCGACTGAAAAAATATATCTTCCCATGCTTCAATCGTTATCTGTGAATCCGATCAACAACCTAGCCGGATAATCTGTCAAAAATTATCCGTCGTCTGGGTAAGGTTGAAGGGTCATCGGAAGCTCGAGCTGTGATACATCATACAGGCAAAAACTGTTGTTGTTGTAGTCTGGAAAAATAACTCTGCCTCACGAGGCGCTCTCTCGGCTTTTTCTTTTCCTTTTGTTTGAAGATGGGGGGGGGGGGAGATAGCGACTGGAAATATATATCTTCCCATGATACTTCAATCGTGCGCTCATGAATTCCACGGAAAAGCGGACATTGCTAAACAGCCCTTTTTCGCATAAAATTCACTCCACATTCTGTCGTAGACCCTATATTAGCATGCTGTTTGTTCTATTCGCTTCCTATGATCCCCGGGAACAAGCCAATAATAGAGAAGATGTGTTTTAATAGCGAAATATTTTTCCCGCAATTTTTTAACATGAAGAACTCGGGAAATTCTAAATTGTCAAAGAAGAAAAATTGCACTTTACTGAAAACTATACTATTTTGAAACATCTGCAGAAAAGATATGCATGTGACGGGAGCTGTATACCTTAGTAAAAATAAGAGGTACGTCAGAGTTTTAATTTTCTAAGTAGAAGAGATAAATTCACTCTAGGAATATTTTTTTGAAGAAAATGTGTAATTAATAAAGCACTTTTACCGATAAGATTTAAAAAGCGCACTCGTGATTCCATCACGATTTTTTGTCGATTCCGTCACGGACTAGATTTAACCCCTGGGATGATCCAGTCGCGTTTTTCTCACGATGAAAAAAATCTTATCATCCTTGGGTACTGTATGTTAGTAAGAGATGTCATATAAGAATAGTCAGATTGAAACAGAGCAGCAAAAAAATAGACAAGCAACACAGGTCAAGAGTCATGTCCGTTTCAGGTGATTCCGTCACGAACATTTCGAAGCATGATTTACTGAAAATGCTGGATCATCTGTAGATTTTTCATGGATCCGTAAACAGATGTCATATAGAATAGCAAACTAAACTTGAAACTACATGGGTATGACCACGGAACTTCCGAGTACATGACTTTGAATAAAGAAAAAGTCTTCCCAACGGTGATTCCGTCACGGTGGAATTCATGATCTGTGAATCCGATCAACAACCTAGCCGGACAATCTGTCAAAAATTATCCGTCATCTGGGTAAGATTGAAGGGTAATCGGAAGCTCGGACTGTGATACAGGCAAAAACGGTTGTTGTTGTAGTCTAGAAAAATAACTGGCATGCACTCTATGGAGAAGGGCCTCGTGAGGCACAAAGTGCAATTTTTTGTTGTTGTTTGTCTGCAAATCCGCTCAACTCGATGGGTATCTTTCACTTATTCTCACAGTTGCCTGGCCTGTGTGATATTGGGTGGTCGAAGTCTACGTATAGTTTTTTTCAATAAATTATGGAAATTAATATAAACATATATTTTTTTAAATAGATTTTTTTATAAGTGTATTTCTCTTTCATCTTTGGCTCAATTAAAGTCATTCTCTAAAATGTGAAGCCGAGTTAATACAGTTTTTAATTATCTACCAAACCCTGTCCTCTATGACATAGAATAAAAGAGAAGTTGGGAATAGAACCGCTCAACACAGTCATTTCTAAACATCAAGTTGTACATAAGTATTTTTACTTACTCTGTACAAGCTGAGGGCATTTTTGTGACTTTTGAAAATTTTGAGATTTTTGCGAGTCTGTCCATATTTAACTAAGCGACGTCCAAGCGAGCTAATGTACGCGCGTTATATTCATATCAAGTATGGTGCGGCTTGTGTTCAATGAGGCTTGGAATGTTTATACAATTAATTTTCTTCTCACTGTTACACAATAAATATTTGCTGCGTGGAATCCAGTCATTTGTTCCATAGGGGCAATATTCTCATCAGCCATCACCATTCAATGTGAATGTGATACATGTACAAGTCCATGGTCATTGATACAGTAAGGTGAAGGCGAAGGTGACCTGTAACACCAGTATACAAAATTATACCGAGCGCATTGAATCCTCATCATATGATGTTGAGACAGATCAGAACGAAGTGTCGGTAAAATCAGGTGTGTTTTGAAGAGCATTCTCTCATCAATGATGATGCTATACTGTACACATACAAAATATGAAGTGTTGCTGTGTTGGGCCTATAGCACAAAATCACAAGCAAGTTGGTACAACTAGGCACACAGGGTCTCATTTCTGTCGCTAACGTGTTGATTTGGGTGAGGGGATCCTCTCATGGGGAGGTGTGGGTGGGATGGGGCCTAATGTCTCAAGCACTTTTCCAGGTTTTCCATCAATATACTCTATTCCATACCCCAATATTTCAAGCACGTCAAATCAAACAAAAATTATTTGCTGGGAATGTGACTCACATCCCTGTCTGGACATGCTAGTGAGGAACCCTCAATCCCAGATTAATTACCATTGATGAAGCTAACGTCCAGCAAATGCAAAATTGAACTTGGCATCCGGTCGTATGTTATTCAGTTATGTATTACGCTACGGACCCTGTTGCCTCGACGGAGGTCTTTGCGCTCATCCAGCGCTTGTTCCCTTTTGTCTGGTCTGATCAACCAGCTAAGTGGTACAACACATCTGGCTTCTTTGCCCATTCATCGTTTTCTTGACATTTATTTTCTTGTATATTCTTATTGTAGTTGTATGGCACTTTACAAGGTGCCATTCAACTTAGAATAATGGAGATATGTAAGATTCAGCATCTTATGATAATTGGTTTTCTACAAGTTATTCAGATATAAGCATCTTATGATAATAAGTTTTCTACAAATAAATGTTGCAAGTATTGATGTCATACATGATGCCTGCCTGTATGGTTTTATAGCGTCGTAATACCCCGGTAGATGTTTTGATTTGTTTTGACATTTTCAGTATCCTGTTTGGAATGTTAAAAGTATGGAGGAATGTTTTTAACCACATTTATTTGTGAGAATCAATTGTGAACATATAAACCGTTTATGTATAAGTACAATGATTTAACCTCCAGTTTGATGGATGTGGTATACAATGTGACAGTTCTGTGATATGTCTGTCCAAATAGTACTTAAGCTAAGTACATCCTTGTCGGGTTAAACTGACATTAGAATTGTATAAAACGGAATGAACGGCATATTACAGGCAGATCGTAACACCACGTCTCCCTGATGGTAGTCCCATCTTGTATCATAGAAGCTCATGCTTCCAATAATAGTGTGCTAACTCCAGTTTCGGAAAAATGACTGACTACAGAATAGTCTGGATGTTGATGTGGTTACCCTAGTCTGCCTGCCAAATAGTGCCGGTCGTTCCTAATTTAGGTGGACTGAATCTACAATAAATCGGCTTAATATTCAGCAGACGTTTTCGTTGTATCCTCTCTCATTTAAAGACGTTGTCAAGACTTCGGTATCTTTAGAAGCCGGACCTTTTGGAATCTATTATTGTTAGGTTTTGTGAAGACGATCCCTGTGTCTTGAGACGACTAATGCGTTATAACATCTTAAAGATCACGCGCACAAGCCCTGTCGTCTTAGAAGACCGCAAATTTCACAGTCTGTCTAGTAGGTAGTGCGATGCCTGTGATATAACTTGTATGCCGCGCTACTGGACCGAGGATTCGTTTGTATCATATCAGCAATGGAAACTTTGCCCTAGATACCTTGTTTTTTATATTATGTATTTATGCGTGTATGTATGGATGTCCTCTACTCTTGATAACGTCACTCATACTGCTCACTATTTCACAACGACATGGAGAAATATCTTTCAACAAAACGATATTACTAATAGAAAACGATCTGGATTTTATCAGCGTTCATTATCATAATTATGCTTTATAAATTTCTATTTGAAATCAAAGATCAAAGATCGTTGCACTGTGATTCACTCAAACGGTTTTTACATCGTTTTGCCATTTGCTTCGAATTATAGTAAAACCTATCCGGCCTGAGGGGGGTGGGCGGGGAGGGGAGGGGGAAGTGCCCCGTCCATATAGTTTCGCTATCCCTAAGACTTGAGCGCTGAAACTTACCACATAGTATCTTTGGTTCAAGCTCCACCCCAAAATGTAAAAAAAAAAAAAAATCCAACATGACCGTTATGATGACGTCAGAATCATATCATCTTCTGGGCAGTCATTTTTCGGCTATTTTGGGGCTGATTTTTCGGAATTTTTATTTTCCGATTTTCTCTCAAAGACTATCAAAAGAGAGAATAATTCGGTTCTCCTAAATAGAATACTTTCTAGTCCTTTTAAGCCAGAAAAATATGGAGAAACAGGCAGAAAACACGACTTTCTGAGATACAACATAACCGCCATTTTGATGTTATCCATGATCATCTGCTCGGGCGGATATGCAAATAGACCCCAAATGACGCCAATATGATAAGCTTTAAAGTCACGACGTTTTAGCTTCCTCGGTTTTGTCGTTTCGGAGCAGCAGAGAAAAGTTCACTTTCCGCCCACCCCCTCCCCCCAGGTCACGTAGGGGTAATACTCCAAAAATAGGCATTATGACTAACAGAAACGACAGTTAATTGAATTGTCTGTAAGCCTTTTCCAGAAATAAAAAAAATCGTCGTTGTATTGTAAACGGCACACAACAATATAACAGTACAGAGACAATCGTCTCCTCAAAATGTAAGAGCAGACAATCTACTAAGAAATCAATATTTCTTATTCATCTAAAGCCTATTTTATTAAAATCTCTTCAATGCAATTCCTACTTCCGAATATCACCATTTTAATTTATATTTACGTGCAGCTTCTACGTTTCGCAATAGACGGCGAATGCGTCCGAGTCAGTGGGAATGTCAGCCATGTATAACCGAATCCTCGGCATGGCGTTTAACCTCACGATACAAATAGCAACGGCAAGAAAAACCGTGATCGGAATTTCTCGATGTCGTTGAGAAATAAAGAACAATGTGGATGATCAGTTATCACCTTGCCTAACGTCATTCTTGGGCTACGTTAGCTGACGTATGGAATGTACATTCTTCGTCTCTTCTTTCTCCTCCTTAATTCTCTTTCTCCTTCCCCATCCTAATTTTCTTATCTAGTTCTCGAACTTGCCAACAAATTGATCGACTTCTCTGAAATTTGACGAGTATGACTATGGCGTCACACAGATGTCGCATACGAACACTGAGGTCGGTAGGTCGAAGGTCAACGTCACTGGCCCCAAAAATCAACTCATTAAATATTGCAGTTTTTGGGAGTGGGCATATAAGAGAAAAACGGAGTATCCTAAAACAACATTGAGGTCAAAGGTCGAAGGTTAATATCACAAAATTATCCCATAATCAAGAAATCATCGAAATTCTTGTATTTGAGTGGATACACCAGAAACGATATCCCACATACTGAAAGGTCAAACATGTCAAAGGTCAACGTCACATTTCCCCCCATAAAGTCTAAAGATGTGGATTGTGATCAAACTTCGGGAATATCTCATATTTATGAAAAACCTAGTACGGTCAAAAGGTCAACGCCAAAGGTCAACAACTCACCGAAACCAGAAATACGTAGTCCATAGTGCCAATTAGGCTCCTGTTACAGATGAAGTGTGTAGTAGTTTGATTATTATGATTCACACAATATTTAGTTTTGCTCAAACTTAGTTTATTAAATACGTTGCGCTCTACCCAATTTCTGAATAGTTTTATTCACAACACAATCCTCCAAATACTATAAACAAAATTGTTAAGATCAATGTATTTCAGAAATAACGTTTTCATGAGCGTGCTCAATGTTTATTTTACGCACGGTTAGTTTGGGAAAGTTTAAGTTTTAGGGCAAGCTTCGCCCTTGCCCAAAAATATAAACTTTCCCAAACTAACCGTGCGTAAAATAACCATTGAGCACGCCCATGCAAGCTTCGCCCTTGCTCTAAAATATAAACTTTCCCAAACTAACCGTGCGCAAAATAAACATTGAGCACGCCTATGAAATCATTATTTCATTATTGCACTATTCAAATTGATTATCAACAAAGGCTATAATGAAAAAATATGGTAATCTTTGACATCCTTTCTACCCTTTGTTAAAAAAAACTCGTCCATTGATATTGGCACAATGCTCCCGTATCGGTTGAAATCGTGCCAATATCAGTGGACGAATTCATGTGGTCTCTCGAATGGGGACTGATTCAGTCAGGCTTTGTGGAACATACGTCGATATAGGTATATTTGTGTCGCTTTGTTAATCAATTTCACGATGAAAACAAGTTAAACTTGAGAAAGAAATTCCATCTTGTAATATATTTGTTTGTCTCACAAATGAACATCTGCATTTGACACATGTACATTTCACACAACTGTGCTAAAACACTCAATAAATGCACAGTTACCAAGTTGTTATAGACACAAGAGTAAAAAAATATTTTTTTTCGTTGCTTTCCCACAATCAATATTTAAGATGAACACATGTGCTTCTTTCTAATTCGCTCTGATTGTTCTATAGCAAGTTATTAGTTTCGATATAATTATTCAGGCTGAAGTGAACATTTCATATTATTGGACTGTTTTACTGCATTTTTACAGCAATATATTAAAGCTCATTCCTCCATCAACCAACCTCTACTCCAATGATCTATTACCCGGTCGCATTTACTGAAGATATGCCTACTCTATGTTGATTCTCAATCAGCTATGACTCTGTTTTTATACATACACGTGCATAGCCAGAGATTGTTTTGGTGTATGGCAGAATATTCGATCAGCAGTTAATGCGACATAATGGTATCCATCATTACTTTACCTGTTTTGCGGGATCGTCTTCCATCTCACATCATCTACATGTAGCACCGCCGTTGGCCTCTCGATAACCTGATGATAAAGTTGTACCGCTTTGATGGCTAGTCTCTTTCACTGACGTTTTCTGAGAGATGAATCAGGCCGCGACCGAACACACAGTTCGACACAATGGAAGTCAGTCTGTAATATATGTATATATATTGCAGCGCCCATGTATATGCTTCTTCAGTACCAGGATATAACATTACAATTTGAAACTACGTATGGATACAGGTCTGCATCAAACAAATGAGAAATTTAAAAGTAGTACAACATCGGAATATACCATGCTTGGCTGGCGTCAGAATTGCAACTGGCAACTATGCGTGTAGGACTAGTATTAGTAGTATAGAAAGGGGATCTTCTCGTATGTGAGGAGGGAAAAGAGGAGGAGGAGGAAATTTGGCTTAATATCACACTCAAGTTTGTTCCACTCATATGGTGACAGTCAGTTTGGTTGGTGGAGGAAGCCGGAGTACCCGGAGAGAACCACCACCCTTCGGCAAGTAACTGACAAACTTTCACACATGGACCAGCTGGGCTCGAACCCGTGCCGGTTCAGCGGTGTGAGGCTAACGGTCACCAGCGAAGCGCCTTAGACCACTCGGCCACCGAGGACCCCGTGAGGAGGGAAAAGCGGGAAACGTGGTGGAAGTGTGGTTGGCTAATATTTGACCATGGACATGGGGTGGGCTTTTGTCCTCGGACCCAGCATGTCATTTTAAGTCACGTGACTGGCGGATGGATGCAAAAACAGGACTTTGAAAAAACGCCGGAATTCTCTTAAAACTGTGTTTAGGTGGGCCCTACGTTCCAAATATATCATCCTGGGTGTCGTATTGAAGCATCCGTGTCTGTGGGTTGTGGACCTCGAGGGTGAATCCTGGAGGGAATACTGAGAAAATTCACGTTATCATTAGTATTATGCAGTGCGTGTGGCGGGGGGTCATCTTAGGTCCACGTGACTACGTTGGATACAGGTCACGGCGTGCAGTGGGTGTTCGTAGTTACGCTAGCCACCCATGCTTGTTCTTATACAATTGTGGGTGTAGGGGATACCGTGAGCGATAGGGTGTAGTGGGCGAGGCATGATGCTGCTCTTTTCCTATCAGAAGCAGCGCTTTGAGAAACTGCCCTTGCAGTCTCATGTCTTCTTCCATGTGATGCTTGATCTTCATGGTGGACCTATGCGTGGGATCACCCTTCATTTCAAGGGGCAGCTAGCTATACAGTTCATTCATCGCCATGGCTGTTTTCCTGATGTAGGCGTGCATTTGGATGTAAGCCTGTTGTAAGTTTTCCTGCCATGCGTCCTCAATTGCCGCAGCATGGGTATTAACAGCCGCTGTCACAACACCATCCCAAGAGGTGGGTTCCTCGTCTTTCTCAAACAGGCTTCCACGGGATCTAACCTGACTATCTCCAGCCGAGTCTGCAGCCTGACTGTCAGTGAGTAGGTTCTCAGAATCAGCCGCTATGCTCATAGTATCCGCATCGTCTTCTGGTCTCCCTATCTCTCTGTACATATACATATTCTTCTGGTGTCGCATCAGAACGTTGTGTCTGGCACTTAGATCATTATAGCCCATGTTGACGGTTAGACATCGACTGTGCACGTCTTTCGGGTAAGGTTGCTTTTATGGATGTAACACAGTAACGTCCGTCAACGCCGGCTTCAGCCCGTCAGAGAATTCAGTAGCTCTGAGTGGTCTAAATAATCACGTGATATGCATGTACATGTATTAACACAAATTCATCGAAACGAACTGACGATCGTCAACGCCCGTCGTTACGCCTTAACAGTCGTCTCAACGCCTAAACGGTCGTCTCAACGCCGCGACGACATCAACGGAAGTCAGGTCATTACCGTAAGTGACGCCATCGCACACATGTGCGCTCGCATGGTGATGCCGCCTGTCACTTGACCGGAAGTCACCTATTACTCTTGAGTTACTCCCTCCTCCTAACGTCTTAGCGCGCTATCATAACGTCATAATCCTGAAGCGACTTCATCATCGGAAGTAACGTCATAATCGGAAGTGACGCCATTATCGTGAGTGAATCATCCACGGAATCAACAACATCGCTGAAGTGAAGTAATTGTCGCAAGTGACGTCGTCGCACATATGTGCGTTCGCATGGTGGTGCTGCCTGTCACGTAACCGGAAATCACCTTTGTCCCTCAACAAACACCGGAAGCTCAGGGGGAAAGGTCACTTCCGGTCATATGGCAAGCGGCACCACCATGGGAAGGCACATGTGTGCGATGGCGTTACTTACGGCAATGACTTCACTTCCGCTGATGTCGTCGCTTCCGGTGATGACGTCACTTGCGATAATGACACCCGCCTACATGTTCTTTCCTGCTAATGCCGGTTCATCAGTAGTGTGAATGTACATTCCTCACTATCACAATGATTTGACACTCGACTATTTGTACATGCCTCCTAACTGCGTTTAGACTCTTGACTAAATGTACTACTCTCTAATCTCACTCTGGCACTCGACCACTCATTCATTCTTCTATAATCGACCTTGGACAGGAAAGTACTTGTAATTTTCCTCCCTAATCCCTCTTTGGCATTTGACAACATGTACATTCCTCTGTAACTCCACTTTGACACTTGACTACATGCACATTACCCCCTAACCCAGCTTTCATACTTCAATATCTAAGACTTGATTGTCCATGGTAGATATGAACGTTCCACACGTTGTAAGACCTGATGGTATCGCGACGTCTATGGTCTACGAAACTGTCTCACATGTTTTCGGGAGTGAACTGGGTGTGTTAAGATGACTCTATTGCTACTTCTCAACTCAGGAACTCAGATAAACACAGTAATACGGATGAATATGTTTTAATCAATCAATCCATATCGATTCTGTGTGTAAATATTGTAGATAAATGAGATGGTTTCAATTTGGTACTTTGATAATTTAGAAACGAGTTTGGCCTGCCCGAAAATGACATGCCTGGTGGGTTGTCATCATGCCCTGAATACAGCCAGAACATGGCTCTAATGTTAGGTTAGTAAGAACATGACTCCATCACCTGTTTACAAAACAAAGCTGCAGATTGCAGCTCATGTCTTCCCTCATTGAAGAACATGCACATATATACTTTGCACGATAGACACAATTGTAGACATGTGGACTATACCCTCGCTACAACACAATATCAAAATAATCTTCGACACACTAAACATCAATGAAAACCTAGCCACTATATTAAAATGTCATACTTTGGACGATATGACAAAAAAAACAGATAAAGAAAATCGTTAGGAAGGGCGTATGTTCTCAAATAGTCAAAATTGTATGGCGATGAAGCATATTTAACATGTCAACAAACACATATACTGACCAAGGCAAATAAAGTATTCAAATATTCTTACTTGAAATTATTCAAATCTGTTAATGTTTATAAATACCGAATTATAAACAAATAAAATCTTCAGTTTGAACGTAGTATAAACATTAACCAGAGAGGATGGATGACAAACAATGTATTGGGACCTGCTGTGTCATTATATATCCTAAAACAAAAGAGTTAGGCAGGCAATGCCTCCATGGGACAATACTCATTGCAAAGGCAGGATTCAAATCCCCTCTGGACCTAAAATATAACATGGAATAAAATTAAGCACTGATGCATGGTAAATCAGGTTACTTAAGCCCAGAAGTAATACATATCACCAAAACGGTGCAAGATTTATCTCTAGAATTTAGACCCTTCTCAGATATGTGCAATTTTCAAATAAGATTGCAGCTAAAGGAGGTGTTCGGTTTGACCGTATTTTTTTCCTTACTGTGTTGCGTTTGTAAACCGAAAATATAATTTCCTCTCGTTTACTTTGAAAGTTATTAGCTTGAGAGAGAAATTACTGAATTTTCATGTTCTCAATTTTCACCGAGAAAAGATTTGTCAAAAAATATTACGAGTTTGTTTTTGCAATTTTTGGCGATATTCTTGAAGGGAATTCCCTTCATATATAAAATATTACACCTTTAACCAAAACGAGTCTTACATATCGAAATGTGGTAGGTTTGATCCAAAATGATACTGAAGAATCGTTTTGGTTAAAGGTGTCATATTTTCATAATATTGAAATATGTCAAAACGCATGTAATGCTCTGAAAGGGTGTAGTTCACCGCCATTCGGCACATGATTCCTCAAGTTGATAATTGTAACAGCTGCTTGGCCGAATGGTTATAGTGTCGGACTACGGATTAAAAGAAAACCAACATTTAGGTTCGAATCCCTAAATCCCCGATTTTTTTTCTTCATTTTTTACTTTTTTTCTCCCATCTTCATTTTGGACTTTAAAGTGCAATAGTGACGTGAAATAAAGACAGCGAACCCTAACGCACATAATCCCTTATTTTATTATAATTCGTGAATAGAATTGCACACAAACAACTCCACACACACACACACACATACAGTCAGACTACTTGTTCAGTATTTGAATATTCTGACGATCCAGCATAGCAAAAAATTAATTGTTACACATATATATCATCGGAAAGTTGTAACTATGAATTGAAAAGTTATAAGGTTAAACTTGTCTTATATAAAGGCCTTTATTAAGGAAATGGTCCTCAACAAGTGGTGACGCTTGCTTTCCCAAGTGATTATGCATGTGCCAATATTTTTTTCCCAGTTACTTCCTTAGTTATTGTTCGCTCAACTTTTGACAGTGATTTTTCAGTTTTCTAGTCCGTTTATATTAATATAACTGATTATTGTTCGTAAATATCTGGGTCGTTCATGAAAATACTAATGGTAACCGTATGAGAATATGAACCAGAATTTCCCATTAGACTGGCCTCGCCTCTCTGACAAAGAGTTGGGGAATACCTGAGCATTACGTCACAATTTACCGACCGGCTCGGAGCGAGACAATAGAGCAACAGAGAGCTACTCTGAAGGGGAAAATATCCATCTAAAGCGAACACCTCCTTTGCCTAGATAACACAGCAAAATCTCAACACACTGTTATACTAAACCTTTAACAAGTGAATTGGAAATCCTGTTTTAATTTCACCTTCTAAATAAAAAATTAAACTTATCTGATCTGTTTACAAAAGATAAGGATGCAAACTGCTGCTCATGTCTTCCCTCGGTGGCAGTTGAAACAAAAGAGGACAATAAACCTTGACCTGAGTAGTTTTGAAGGCAAAATCACATGATCTCATATGTAAACAGATGGGCTCTACAGAGGGGCGCGGACCTATATATTTACTTTTAAGTATGAAAATCATAGACTAAAGTGACCAGTGTCTGAGGGATTACAACTACATGTACATTCCTCCCTCACCCCACTTTGACACTCGACTACATATACATTCCCCTCTAATCCCACTTTGACACTTGAATACATGTACAATCCCACCTAGACCTATTTTGATACTTGAATACATGTACATTCCTCCCTAACTACACTATGGCACTTGGCTTCCTGATAGTGCCACTGTGACTCTGATGTACAGGTACATTCATTCCTATAACACTGCATTGACATTCAACTTCATGTACATTAATCCGTAATCCCGTTCTGGCGCTCGAATACTCTTCGTTCTTTCCTCCATAACAAACGTTGACAAGAACATACCTGTGCATTCCTCCGTTTTGAAACTTGACTGTATATACTTTCTCCCTAACCCCACAACCCCACTCTGACAATCGACTAGACGTAAATCCGTTCATAACCATGATTTGACATTCGAGTAAAGGTACATTCACCCCTAACACCGTTCAGACACTCGACTGCACATAGTCCTCCATAACTGCGCTTTGACATTCAACTCAAGTGCATTTCTCCCTAAATGCGCTTTGGCAGGACACTACAGATATAGCGAATCACATGAATGAATACTTCTGCATCATTACATCTGATTTAGTGGCTTAAATTCCACATACTCCGGCCAAATTCGAACAGTACCTTGACGTTGAGTTTTAAAACAAACTATTGCTAACGCCTAGCACACCACAAGAAATTGTTAACGTCATTGCTGAACTAAAAAATGATTCACCTGGAACGGATGGTATCAGGATGTCAGTACTCAGGCCCATCTCAAGCCACATTGCTGCCCCAGTACCTTCAGTTGTCAACTTATCCTTTCGGTCAAAGTTGCGAAAGTCATCCCTGTCTTTAAAGCGGGCGACAGGAACTCAATCTCTAACTACAGGCCTATCTCCATGTTACCATGTTTTAGTAAAATCATAGAGAAACTCGTGGCTTAGACGAAAATAGTATTATCTTCCAAAACCAATATGGATTTCGAGCTAACCACTCAACTTGTTTAGCAGTCCTCTCCTTATACGACCAATTTATTAATACCAAAGAAGCTAAGAAATTCACCATCACCACCTTTCTCGACTGGTTCCGTAGCTACTTATCGTCCAGAATCCAATGGCTATCTCTTAACAACATTCTGTCTGAACCCCAAACAATTTCATGCGGGATTCGTCAGGGCTCGATACGCGGTCCTATTCTCTTACTCAGGCACAGACCTTGATCTGATGGTGAAAACTATGTCAGAAGAGCTCGGCAAACTCAAAGATTGATTTTCTTGCAATAAACTCTCTCTCAATATCCAAGAAACTAAATATATGGTTATAAGACCGAAACGAACGACAGTTAGTTAGAAATCTCCCTAAGCTGTTACTCTCTCATCAAGAAATTGAACATGTAACTACCTTCAAATTCTTATGAATATACTTCAACGACAACCTGAACTGGCAGACACATATCGACTACTTAAGATCAAAACTGTCTAGAAATATTGGTGTTATAAATAATATCAAACACCCGCTTAAAAGAAAGATGCTTACTATTCTATACTATTCTCTCTTCTATTCTTATATCACTTAGGGACCATTCAAAATTTATCCTGGTGGGGGGGGGGGTGCGGTGTAATTTGAAGGGGGGTCACCAATAACTTCAGGCTCTACGAAGGGGGCGGGAGGGGTCATGTGTAACTAGACTGTAGAGGTGGGGGTCATCAGTAACTTGGAATTTATTTTCAATCGAAATAGGCTGACACCTTTAGAAGACGAATGATAAATGGACAGCTATTTAGCAGCTAGGATTTCTTGAGCTTCTGTATAAAATTTCATGTTTTTTTAGGTCGAAGAACAATGGTGAACTTATATCAGAAAACACATGTATCAGAACACGGCTTTGTTTATCCATGGAGCCTACTAAAACAGTAGGCTCAATGGTTTATCATATGCAACACAGCATATGCTATACAACATAGTATACCATAGACATATGTTCTTAGCATTCAGCTCTGTACACACATCCTGTAGTGTTGTAGGACACATTTAACAGCTAGGCCCCTATTCATACAAGCTAGATTTGAATCAGTACACAGTGCATGTAGCAAATCTTTTATCTAAACACATCCAGGTTCAGTGCAGCTTCACCATGTACCGTAGGTTGTGGACATTGACTAGCTAAATGAATATAGCCAGCATTTTGAGACTGAAACAAACCATTCACTAATTTATGCTGCCCCAAAGTTGAAGAAATAAATTGTGGCGTACTACAAGTCAAGTTGCACTGACGGTAGTTAATGTCATGAGGAGGATAATATTATAAAATATAATAATTTTAATAGTTTTATAATATTATAAAACGCCGTCTAATTTTTTGCAGGGTTTTTGTGGAGAGGCCGACACGATGAATGCATGAAATTAATCTTGTCGGATTCGTCCGTATTTTTATAAAGTTTATCTCGGTGTCCGTATAGCAAACATAACCTCATTGTTTCCCTGAGCGGTTGTATGTAGTATTATCTATTATCATGATGCAGTATGACATAATTTTACCTCAAACCGGTGAATGCGAATAAATACGTCATACAGAATTTAATCTCCGAGCTCCTCACAGTTACGTCGTAGTGCAGAACTGTGTCACGGTCTCTGCCACTTTTTCATATGTATAATACCATACCGCGAAGCACTTTATCAACGAATAGCTCTTCGTATTATTACCTCGTTTTCAATCGGTCTTAATATAATTCCACACTGCATCATTTAGTGCCCCTGGTTATGTTGGAATTGGGTGTGTGTTAGTAGGGAGTTGGGGGGGGGGGGGGCGTTGATAAATATGATGTCAGGTGAGGGGGGGGGGTCACTGGTAACCTTCCAGCCAAAGGAGGGGGAATCACATATAACTTAGGGTCATCAGCTGAATTTCCACCGCCCCCCCCCCCCAGCCCCCTCAATATAAATTTTGATCGGTCCCTTACTGCGATATGGCACCAATACCAGTACTAGTCATAAATGTCCATTGTTGTTGTTTGTGTATAGGATATGCTATTAGTTATACGTCGCCCTTCCGGGGTAATACGGGATGAGATTTGGTTTCTCTCGCCATATTTTTCCGAGGCGCAGCCGAGGAAAAATATGGCGAGAGAAACCAAATCGAATCCCGTATTACCCCGGAAGGGCGATGTATAACGAATTTATCATATCTCAGAGCATTAAGAATCACTTTGGACTTCAAGGCCGACATAATGGAACGGACTTCGATCGGACTTGCACTGGTTTCAGAACGATCCACAGCATGCACCGGAAAAAATGAACACAAAGACAAATGTATCATTTTTACAATCCTCATCTTTAAAACGTACTAAGGGAGGAGCAAAGATAACGATAACATATACTGTAATCCGTGAACAATGAACCCGGTTTCCGTGTGAAATACCGGTGGGCTTCGGTGATAAAGAATGAACAATCTAACTTCAAATTCAGCTTCATCTCTTATGTTCTATTCTGAAAATCAGAAACGTATAAAATATTGGAACATTAAGCTTAATCTCAATTTCATATTTAATATTTAATAGCCATCGACGAGTATAATATCTAGATTATATATCTTTTGTTAATAAATACATCGAAAGACCCGTTCCGGATTCACATCTGTTGCGTGGATATGTAAGTTTCAAATACACGTGTGAACTGTTACATTTCCATTCTGTCTATAATTCAACACCGTGTCACTCGACAGTGTCACTTGTGTCATGTTTCCATAACATCACACAGGAGAAGGACCAACATGAACTGACTTAAATTTACAGTTCGAGAGAAAAATCGGAAAAATCAAACTGTCCTGCACAATTTGGCAGAAGTATAGGTATTTGCTTCATTTTCGCACGATCATGTTGATTGCATTTATTGTGCAGTTATTGAACATTGGCGCTGAGGGATTTGCGGCGACCAGGATAGCTGTGGGAATGTCACACGATGTGGGCGGGACAGCGGTGCTGTCGAATTCACAAAACAGCTGATTAAGATCAAAATCATAGTCGTCGGCATGGCCTTCTGCTCGTACATCCTGGGTGTGTAACACGGCCGACGTGGCATCATTTGACGTGGGTGCAGGGTACTGAGAAGATGATGTCACAGTTTCTGCAGGATGGGGTTTGACAAGAACATTTACTGGAAGTGTATGCGTATACCGGTATTCGTCTTTCGGGTTGAACCCATCGTGTCAGGAAAGGCTACTGACGCAACCGTGTGGCCCATTTGCAGTTTCTCGCCATCACTTACTCGCTGGTAAACCGACAGCGACGAGACAGATCTGTGACCTGTGACAGCCATTATTTGAGATGCTGAATAGTTGTTTCTACCAAGGATGGTGATGCCGGTTGCTCGTATACTGTGGTTAGTGTATGGTTCAGAAAGTTTCAGACGAGTGCCCAGGTTGGTCATGAAGGCTGCCAAGCGGTGTTTCCCAATAGGTTTGTTATAATACCAAACTTTATCGTCGTCGAGGAAACTATCAACCGGGTACTGCCACAAGCGATCACATTTCGGATGGAGTTTGGAGATATAACTTTCGAATGAAGCAACAGGACAGAACGGGGAACCTTCTTCTTCAGGCATGAATCCGGTAACACCCTCTTTTTGCTGGGCCCGGCGATTTTTTGTGAGTTCATCCTCCTTTTTTTTCACATACCTCTGCCCAGTTTTCGGGTCCCGCTTGATGATGAATGTGTTTTTTGTCATCTTTTCCATATTCTCCACTCCCCTTCTAAAGAAGAACAGACGTACATCGAACTGAACTTTATTTGCAAGCCCAGTTGGGGTTTTTGGGGACATGAGAACAGACTTGTAGAGTTTACAACGATCGGACTCGTTTATAAGGGCTCATAATGATCGGTGTCGCCTTTTCCAGATGCCTTCAACTCTGCAAGTGCGGTTTTGAAGCACTCGTTGGCTTCATTAAACTCCGAATTTCTAATCAAATCAAAAGTTTTCAAATACGGTGGGGTTTTCAGGTAACGATTCAGAGAATGTCGAAAGTTTTCGAGAGTGGATGTTTTGTACAATTCTCCGTCTTGTTTTCGGGCATCCAAATAAAAATGACTGAGTACCTCTGCTAACCTCTCGGCCGAGAATCCTTCGAATTCTTCACTCTGTCCCTTCTCTTTCAGGTAATACTTCAAAGTTCTGGCGGACGCTTTGTTCGATTTTTTTGTGTTGCTGGGAATAATATTAGCCCGCTTTTCAACAACTTCATCGTCCGTGTGAGACGCGAAACGTTTGCCTGGTTCAGCCATTTTGTTTAGCAGACGATGGAATCTAGTGAACACCTGTTCGTTGCCCTTGGCGACGGGGGTATACGATATATATTCGACCAGCAAGTTGACAATACAGCATCACACATGAGGTCTGTCAGCCAATCAAAAGTCTACATGCTTCTCTGAGATATGATAATTGGAGATGTCATACAGAGACTTACCACTTTTGCTGTAATTTGAACGAAGGTCAAGACTTAATCGATCATACGTCACTGCCATCATATATCATTATCTTTATTCGTCACCTAGTTAAATATAAGATAGTAATACTCTCATTGATATGGTTTTCATATTGATATCCCTGGGATAAAACAAACCTGCCAGGGATTTATTCCCGAAAGTTGTATCTATTAAGAGCATTTTTTCTGTATGTACGTTATTAAATCATGTGAATTAAGATTCAATTCAATTCAATTCTCCCTAACCGCCCTCTTGATACTCGTTCCCATGTATATTCCACCATAACCAGGTCAAATAGGGTTAACACCGTATTGGATTATATGTACAGTCCTCAGTAACAGTACTTTGACACTGGAGTACAATACTCAACCGCACTCTGACACTCGACAACACGAATATTCCTTCATCCTACCACAAGTAATTTCCTCCCTAAACCCACTTTGACAGCAGACTACATTTTACGTTCATCCAGATGCTGCTTTGACAATCGAATACATGTACATTACTCCCTAGCCCATCTCTGACACTTGACTACATGTACATTCCTTCCGAGCACCGCTTTGAATTTCTGGCGTGTGTACTCTACACCAATCGAAAAAGTAGGCAGTGGAGATTTCTATTCTAACGCTTCTACATGTACCTCTCAGAAAAAAATATAGCATCCAGAATTTCATTCTACCACTTCTACTACTACAACTTGCAAACATTGAAGTATCCAGCTATCCATTCTAGCGATTGTACTCTTCTGTAAAAGTATAAGGGCAACAAGATTTCAGGCAAAAATTCAAGGATCCATCTTCCCATTCTATCGTTCCAATCGTTCAGATCAAGTACTGGGCCAAGCTTTCCATGGTAGTTCCATTGTAGGGTGGAGCTTTCGAGAAAAATCTCGTGCTTTCTCATCTACCTACTGGTGTGTGACGAAAATGTGAGGACGAGAATGCGAGTTCACACAGTCGTCACATCAGCCAATACACTATTTACTATACACATAAATAGACGCAAGTAACATAAAAGAACACAGTAACATGTGCTGTAACATTCGTAGTAAAATTGATAGTAAAATGTTTATGATGGGGGATGAATATATGGAACGGATACGGATCCGGAACAGAGGCGGTCGTGATTTGATTGGCAAGCGCGCGATGGAGAAGACCTTTCTTATTATTCAGGCGCGGTAACAGTTGGTTGTTGTTCAACTCGTCGAAATTTGAAGCGAGATAAATGTTAAATTGTTCAGGTATTTGGCATTGCACTTTCAATATATCGGTTAGTATGTAAACCGAAAATAATTCATCGGACACTTGTTTGAACAGAGAAATATTATCGTGCACATATTACGGTTGAAGCCTAGAGATGTTGCCACGCTGTTTTCTTTCTCCGCAGGATATCGGACTGCCATATTTATTTTTCCATATAAAAGTTGTTGTCACAAATAGAAAACGATGTGATATCGTAAATCCTGTGTCATGACCTCTATGAATTTGTTCTGTAGAGAAAGGCATCATAGTACAATAACTAATAATATATCGATAATTTGAGAGATGAAATATTGCTTGTGGAATCTTTGAGTGCAGTTGTTGATACAAACACATATTTTAATATATACATCCTCTGTTACGTCACGCTCAGATTAGATGTTCTTTGCGGTCTCCCGACTCGTGCCTGGCCTTCGACCCGCACAGATCTAGACTGCTTACCTTCCATCTTTTCCAGAATGTTAACAGGGGCAGTAATCAAGTCTAATTAAGATCAAGAAATTCGCCCCACCGAACATATTCGTATCACTTATTGGCTGATCTTGTTTTTTCGCAGATTTCAAAATAAACGAAGATTTAAGAGAACCCACAATCGCAGAATGTATCACAGCAGCGGTATAATAACACAGTCGATATTTTCCAGTGTTTTTGTCGCATAAATCAATTTGTGTGCATGTGTTCATGTCTGACTACCGGTTCACCTATAATTGCGGTGAGGCGGTTTAGGAAATGTTCCCCCCTGGAAAAGTTCCCCCAGGAAATGTCCCCCCTCCGGTAATATCCCCCCAGGTAAACTTACCCCTATGATCCCCCTACCTTTCAGATTTCTCAATGTTAGGTAAACCCACAGAACAAAATATAAAAAAATATATATATATACATGGTTTATTTGAGTCATGCAATATTACCTTAGTAATATCATGTTACAGCAATTACATTTATTAGGTGCAACAAAATAAATAAAAAATATACATACATGGTTTATTTGCGTCATCGTTACAGTAACTTGTTTCCACATGTTTTATTGTATACACGTGACTGGCACATATCGCCAGATTTAGCCCCCAGTCGACCATCACTGCTCCTCCCCTCCAATGTCTGGAACTGCCGCGAGACAAACATTTCTGGAGAAGACAGGACAAATAACTTTCCTGGAGTCCTGGAATCAGGCCTTCTCCAAGCTTGTTTGTGGATTCCATCCAACTGTGTGGTCAACCCTTGAGAGCCTGAGGAAAGACCACGCCCTTGTTGCCACCGCTCTCCTCCAAGGTCCCACCGGAAGGATGTATTTACTGTAACATGACATTGCCAAGGTAATACTGCATGACTCAAATAAACCATGTATATATTTTTTATATATTTCATTTTCATTTCACTTCAAACTTTATTTATAGTCGGAAATTTATACAACGATAAAACATTAGCTGAGACAGCTAATGATCCGACATTAAAAACAAAGTGAATATTGCGAATATTATAAGAAACAAAAACATGTAAACAGAGTAAACTATATGTTACACAGAGGGTATGCTCATGACAGTAGAGATTATATTGATAAATGGCATAAACTACATATACCATTGGGTCCGCTCCAGTTTTTGGTTAAACGTTTAAATCATTTTACATTCTCTGCCTTTCTAAAAGCAACAAGGAGATCATTCCAAATTTTACACCTAAAAACCCCAGACTTAGCCTGCCATGCCTTTCAGTTTTCACACGAGGCAAGGTTAAAATGTGCTCTCCCCCCTAAGGCCATAGTTACATTCTTTAAAAGTAAACATTTCCTGAACATAGGTGGGCGAGTAACCGTTTACAGCTTTGAAAACCTTAGTTGCTAACTGCCGAGATGCAAAGATGGCAGAGACGCCTTGGCTAATAGCTCTTCATATGTACTTTTAAAATCCTTGTAAACAAATCGGAGTGCTCTCTCTTGTATATTTTCAATCTTGCGAGCACTACAGACACTGGTACAATGTCACACCACTGGACAGTAATTAAGTAATTTTACATAGGACAAATTGCTGTACCAGGTGAGAAATACAGCTTCAACAGGGCTTAACTCAGCATGCGTGTATGTCGACAATATAGCTTCTTCGGCAGGGCTTAACTCGGCAGTAAATATATATTTTGTTCTGTGGTTTTTATTCGGCAGTAAATATATATTTTGTTTTGTGTTTTTACCTAACATTGAGAAATCTGAAAGGTGGGGAGGAGTTCAGGGGAATATTACCAGTGGGAAATATTTCCTGGGGAATTTTTTCCAGGAGGGGCGGGAGAGGGGACATTTCCGCACCCCGTGATGAGTTATCAACTGAAAAGTCCCGTGTCTAAACCCATCGTTGTTCTCAAAATTGGCTTTTGTATGCATTCTTTCGTGATCCTTATATACAGCACAAACCTTCTTGTAAATGACTTCGCCGGAAAGGGCCCTGTCATCTTTTGTCTGTTTGATCGCCCCTGATGTCATACCAGACTGTATAGGTATCAGGTTAAAAGCAAATAAATGACGTCACTTCACCCAGTCACGCGATATTCCAGGTTAAATTATCTCATGTTAGATGTGATGAAAACATTACTGGATAATATCTTGACTAACTTTTAGTGAGTTTTGCATATTAAGGATGTTCAGATTTATTCCTGAAAATTTTGTGACGGTGGCGACCATGTGCAGTGGCATAGGAAGAGGATTCGACCTGTGGGGGCGGAATGTCCCCAAAAACCATCATACACTCAGGGGCTCCCGGGACATGCTCCAGACTTTAAAATTCTAGAGCCCATTTTCCCTTGATCTAGAGCATTTTCAGAGATTTCTTTCAGATAACTATTGGACCACTTTCATACTTATAAACGCGTCTTAAGAGACAAATTTGTTGACGGGCAGGCACATTATCGACGAATAAACGTACACAATCATTACACTGGCGATAACAATCATACATATTGTAGCTTTAAATAGTCATATAACAGCAGCAATCACGTCAGTCAGCCGAGTTGTCGATCTGGAAACCTGGAAGACCCCTCACCCCCTTCCGCCCAACCTCGCTTCCTACATCCATGCTTTGTTCTGTATAGGACACACTCCAAGAACTATCACGACGTGCCAAGAACATTCAAAAAGTGATCCTCTGAAAACACAGTTTGCTTTCTCGATTCGATAAGTCAATGGACTGGATTGTGGTATTAGTCAACTCCCAGGTGAAGAGCAACCAGTGAACAACATCAGCATGAATATCTATGAACAGGTAGTTTTAGAATAAGATATGGTTTTCCAGCGTCGAACTAAAGCTACTTAACCTGGGAAATAATAGGGAAAATAATTCGTGTATTTTAAACATCAGTCTCTTCAAGAGACGGAACTGTTTGGTCAGCATTGCTGCAGTGGAGTACAGAAGTCGATCCAGATGAGCACAAGCTTGGTAACCTCATACCGGGGTCGGGATTTTTACTTCAACTAATACGTGTTTTTTTTATGATTTTAATAAAAAAATATTTATTCTTCTTATGAATGTCTCTCACGTGACATATTAAAAACGAAAAGGTTCCGGAATCACCTACATAGTACCAAATTAGATCTATACACGAGAAACTATTAAGAATTAACAAATAAAAACGAATATAATGGCTTACCTGTGTGTGAGAACATGAAGTGATGGCTCGATCAGCTTTCGTCCTACTTCCTATATACAGAGGAGTTCTATGGAAAGCCATCAGTGTCATAACCTCTGGTTTTCCATACGTGGTAATTCGATTTTCCACGCGTGGAAATTCTATTATACCACACGTGGAAATTATTTACCACGCGTGGAAAATATTCACCAATGATAGAACTGGAAATACCACGTGTGGATATTATTTACCACACGTCGTATTTATCACCCAATCATTGAATTCGGAAGTACGATACGTGGTAAATAATTTCCACACGTGGTATTCCCATTTATCCACGCGTCGAAATTTTATTTTACCCAGCCAATGAATGAGAGCTTAAAGGTCAACCCAAACGCTCTGAGGTCAAAAATATAAAAAAATAGTCCTTTCGATTCTGAAAATAATGATATTTTTTTCATAATTTTGTGCAGTCTGGTTGGCGAGATATTGCCGTTTGAAAGGTGAAAATCGCTCTCCTGTCAATTCCAGCTGTGACGTCACGGAGGGAAGCCGTCTTGTATTCTCTATGTTAAAGCCGTATACCACAGTCGTATGTAGCTGCTGATTTCTGGAGATTTTCGGAGTATCGGGGCATCATTTTTTAAATATGCCGCGACGTTGTGTAGTGGGAGGTTGCAGTTTTACTACAGATGACGGTGTTAGTATTCATTTGTGGCCCAAAGACGAGAAAATCGCTGCAAATTGGACGAAATTTGTACGCAACACGAGAGTGTGGAAAGAGGGCCCGAGCCAGTACTCGTATAATTTGCTCGGCACATTTTGACAGAAAGACATCATTCGAGGACATCTACAGCGTAGCAGTTGAATTCGGGTACAAACCAAAACTAAAGAGAACAGCTATTCCAACTATCAAACGTAAGAACAATCAGAATGTGACGGCAAAGAAATCGGACAAGGAGAATCTATCACGGACATCGGCTGAACGAACCTAGCCTGCAAGCGAGGCCTCGGGCAGGGGGACGGCTGTACATGCCCTGCTCGCTCTCGCGTGGCATTTGTTGCTTGAGCACCTACAGGTTAGACTGGATGAGTCTCTATTTCATATATACACGTTTAACCATTTGTTCCAATGTGTCTTAATGTCTGTATTTGTATGTTCAATTTTATTCATTCTATGTATGCGTTTTTAGCCAAATGTTGGCACAAACTTCACGCAAATAAATTATCTAAATTATATACTATTTAATAATAATAATAAAATGATCTTTCATAAATATATATACGTTTGATAAGTAAATAAATAAAAAACACCAATTGGAGTGAATGGCTGTAGATGCAGAAGTGATAATTATACTTTCATAATCCCTTGACATTTGAGATTGTGGGAATATCATTCGATTTCAATTTAATTGAGGTAATTTGTCGAAAATTGAGCAAATGTGAATGCCGATCCACTCACCACGGCTTACTTTTCGCCTTGAATGTCCAAAGTTTTTTTATCAAACTATATAATTCTGAAATTGGTATTTCATGGGGATTATGGGAAAACAAACAAAATTCAAGTCGGACGTATATCAGTAGAGTTATCAACAGTTTACTGTCCATACTGCCGAATCCCGGAGTTTATCCCTTCGAAAAGGCTGCCTCGGTCAGTAACAACAATAACAACACAGATGTGCTCGTTCGTTACATCACAGAATCGTTCTACATTCAATACAGTTTGAAATATATGGACATTTGGTCTTATAGATGACGATAATAAGGTTTCCAGTCAAGTTGCATACCAATCTGTATTCAACAAACGACCTCTCCGAATCCTGTCGTCGTCGAGTTCCACGTTGTCAGAGTGGTTGTCACTGTCAGAATCGGAGCCGTACGGCTCAAATTGATAGGGCTGAATTCCGCCGTTGGTCTGCAAACAACTGTTAATTTGCCCGTCATCATCCTCCTCTATGTCTATTTCATCTTCTTGGCGAAAAATATTTCCATCTAAGCAGCTGATATCGCTCGAATCGACATCTGACTGCACTCGCTTTCCATGTTATCCGCTGTTTTTTCTCAGGCAACTTCCCTGCGTGACGTCATCAACCCAGCTGTGAAAGTGTGGAAAAGCCCACTTTGTTCCCATATTACGTGTGTTTCTGATCAGATTAGAATTTTTTCAATATTTTTTTCATACAAAGTGAAGTATGAACTATGATTTTTAAGGATTTTTAGACCAAAAAAAATTCCGTTTGGGTTGACCTTTAACAAAGAAAGCTGGTCCCTTCAGAATGACGGAAATCGACAGTTTGCGGCAAATGTGTTCGTCCAGCTGGAACAGACAATCTGCAACAGGACACTGTCAATTTCATAAAATACAGGTACCGTACGTGTAGCAAACTTTAATAAGTTTTACGTTGAGCAGTGCAGGAGTTCCACCTGAGGCTGAGTCGTATAGGTCGACGACCGTACGACAGATAAGACAGGGTCAAAGTGCGTGTATCTGCTTTCTGTAACGATTGTTTTGGGTGGTAGATTCGAAAATAGAATTACCACGTGTGGAAAAGAGAATTATCACGTGTGGAAAACTCAGTAAAATACCACGCGTGGAAATTATTTACCACGCGTCGTATTTCCGAATTCAATGATTGGGTGATAAATACGACGTGTGGTAAATAATTTCCACACGTGGTATTTCCAGTTCAATCATTGGTGGATATTTTCCACACGTGGTAAATAATTTTCACGTGTGGTATTTCCAAGTTAAGTAATTGGTCGAAATATCCACACGTGGTAATTACAAGTCAAACCATTGGCTAGATTTTCCACGCGTGGAAAATCGAATTACCACGTGTGGAAAACCAGAGGTTATGACACTGATGGCTTTCCATAGAGTTCGCACAGGTAGTCCCGTGTCGGATAATGTAAATACAACTTTATACATCTCGGACTTTGCCCCTTGCTCTACGTGCATTCCACGAACTGGGAACCGACGCGCGTTCGTTAACAAAGCAAACGTCTAGACTCGTGATCGAGGGTGCTGTTTGTAACTAAAAAAAGGTCGATTGACTCACTCTACGGTGGAGAATGACTGTATGTGCACGTGTATACATACCAAACTACTAAAATTAACTCGGCAACAACTTCAATGGGCTGTTCGATCATTTCGTATGGACGGTGGGTTACACTGAAACCTTCACGCTCTAATTCAAGCTAGTATCTAGAATAGAGACAATCACAGTAGGTCGAGTACCTATGTCAGGTTTACTTAGAGACAGATGAGGGTCATTTACATGGAAAACGTTAAAATAAAAATTAAATAAACTACAATATTCATATATCAGATACATATAGTTTTATAGTTGCTCAGAATGATTTGAGATCTTTTGAATCTATAGCTTGAAAATCAATTCGCCCAATAAATAAATTCGAATCAATTTCAAGTGAATTCATTGGATACAGTCGATTGAATACGATCGAGGAAGCATCCAGTTTGCATGTTAAGGATAGCTGTCCCCTTAGAGGCAGTTTTTGCACCCCCGTGACAATTTGTCGTCTGTATCAATAAATATACAAGATAACCATAATAAACTATATATATGTTATGAAAGCGTACATCGTAGGGATTCCAACTATATGATTTGTATAACCGACACTGCTACTGTGTAGAAAATATTTCAATTTTAAAAAATTAGAATGAAAACAATAGCATCCATTTTTCAATTGAAATTTCATGAAAACTGTTGGTCTTGTTTCAACTTTGATGGTATACCTTGATAGGAGGCAATTCCAACTAGTAAACTTTATCTCATTTTTTTTTTTTTTGCCTGGTTTTGTTTTTACAGCTATTTTACAAAAATAAATTGAAAAAAGTACTATTTTACGGTCATTTGTCTTAAAAGATGAATAATTAAAGAACTAATCCGAACTTTAAAAAAATGAGATAATGTTTACTTGATCACCTTGTAAGTAACAAGCATGCCAAATTTCAAAAGCGTAGCATGGATACTTTTCGAGAAATAAACGTTTAAATTTCGGATTTTGTACAAAAATGAAGGGCTAGAAATCGGACAGAATGTATCCAGCTATACATCTGATGAATTAATCCAAATTTTTTGCTTGAATTCTATTGTCAAATACATTTTTAATCTGTCTAATGGGACCTACTCGACCTGTTTATTCTGGATAACTATTACACTAAGTTGTTTTCCTCAAGGCGGTTTAAAGTCCAATTTATACTTTAAAAACTTGCTAAAACTTGTTCAGCTGAGAATTGTTCACAGCTGTGTAGATCACTTCACGGCGGATGTCTGAGTGAAGTGTCACTGTTATAATTAGAAACAAAAATACGGATGTTTGCATGGTTTTGAGCAGAAAGGGGTAGATTAATGTAAATAAATACACCCTACCGAATCGGCAAGTATGATGGTAGGTAATCACCGCCGATCACGTGTCAAATCACAGTGAATGATAGGTTTTTCGGTGCTTTCGTTATCAAGCGTGGGCATGTGTCTGACCAGACGACAGTGACCACAGCCGAAAATGAACGATTTTCAGCATATCGATGACAGGTATGGTTACTGGTGTCCAGTCATTTTTTGATGGAGAGATTTCGTACTATATTGTCACCAAATGTAGGGTTATTACTATTTCAAGTTAACAAAACTTTTAAACATTTTTGCGGCGAGATGTGTTTTTAGGTGTTGGTGGACAGTCCATCGTAGGTATTAGCATCGAATTATAGTGTGAGGAAATGAGCACAAAATGAACACGTGGGAACTTACTACCTGCCTCGTGTATCACTGACTCATTCATCTCACGTGTGAATGTTTAACAGGAATATGAACCATTAATAGTTTATTCTCTGTCTGTCTGATATTACGACAGTCCATGGTATCATCATCGAACCGATCGACAATCCATGGTAGGTCAAAATACGGTCAGTCCGAACTGACGTGAACCGTGTAACCTTGGCCAATGATTCGCCAAATGGACTGTTGCCAAGACAAATGGTAGCTACCATGGACTGTCGACATATCTGATATATTTTTTTTTAATATGCATCGAAACACCAAAATGGGCCTTCTTGTGTTTCTGAAACCACCACTAGGGTTCCGCGTCACTATATGTGGTAGCTACCAGAACATTGGTGTTTCCAAATAGCACTGCAGTGAGGTTTGAAACATCAAAAGTGGTGGCAGCTAATCCGGCACAGTGCAATTAGGGTCGTACTAAAAACTGCGCGGTATTTGAATTTCGTTCTCTCTCGTTTCAAGCGACATATAGTCTACATTTTGCGGATTTTGTTGTCTGTTTTATTAATATCAATATTCTGCTCGTCAGCAAATAAAGAAAAATCCATCAAATAATCCACGCGCAGTTGAAATTAAGCTCCGCGCAGTTCCGCGCAGTTCTGCGCAGTTTCGCGCATTTCCGCGCAGTTTTTAGTACGACCGTGCAATTATTCTGCTTTGAATTTTTTTTTTTTTTTTTCACAGTGATCTTTCTCAACTAACAGTTAGCTTATTAAAACAAGAATTCGCCAAATTACTGATTATCACATCAAATTCTATCACACTTTTATCCAATAAATTATGCAAGTAAAGAAGAAAGCCTAGCTGCTATCTAATTTCATCAGATGATACTATTCACTTGTCCAGTTGGGACACAACGTAGAACTGCTTATCATTTAACTATCGTGTGCTCTTTCTGCTATGATATTTCAAGAATGAGTCTGGTTTAATTGGGTGAGAACAATGTATAACTGGCAGTTCTGCTAAGATATTTAGGCTCTTTGTAGTACCGGCCGTTAGTCAACTTGTAATCACGGATAAAATCTCTTCACGACATTTAGTACCGGTACATTTATAGAGTATAGTTGACCCTCGAGGTCAAACTTAGAGTAGTCCTATTTCATCGTGGTGTATCTGGGGTGTTTTACGACAGTAAGCAGTTATCTAGTTCTTAATTTAGTACATTGTACACAGGATGTGCTTTGTGATTTGTCCCAGTACAGATATTTTTGTTGATGCCCAGCGAATGATCTCTCTTAACACGAACATTTATTTTATCCATAATCCTAATAAGTATTGGATGGCTTTGTCCTAATCATACAAAACATTCCTTCAAAACATCTTTGGTCTCTCATCAGATGATGGAATTACAAGCGTCTAGTCCGTCATTCATAATTCAGCCGTCGTCCATTAGAGAATATCCGCGTCCATAATCCAAAGACCTATCCCATATTCCATATAACAGTATTAGCACCAAATTCAGAAAGACAATCATAGTATACAAAAACATAGGCTTGTTTCCTGCAAGAGAGAAGCGGTCAACAAAACTCACCCATGTAGTTATAGTCCAAATTCTAAACAAAAACAACAGTTAGCTGATACAGCAAGTAAATCCGACAGGTTGTGTCCCTTCCCAGTCAACTTAACAGCGAGGGGTGAGTCGTTCAGGTGATAGGCGCCCTGGTGTTAGGATGACTGCAATCTTACTGAATCGTCTGAGACAAGAACAAGAGGATCTATATGGTATGCCATCCCTGCCACAATTCATTGTGTTGAACAGTTAACATTGTATTGAAATTGTAATCTCAATACTTTGAAAATCAACCAATCGTATGCGTACCTGCTCACAATGCCGAAACAAAACAGATGAGATCGTGTGCGAACTAGGTGCTGGCACACGGTTAATCAGACCTGTTATTCGCCCTGTCATAGATAGGTGAGGAGGAATCTGGTTTGTATCAGCGAACAGTTGTATTCGATACACATGTGGACAAAGACAATTCAAATAGAGGATGTGGAAAGGTGGGAATGAACCTTCATACATGAAGCTATGAGTAAACCATTGTAATATGTATTCACTTTGCTAATTTCTCATGCGTTTCTATTATCACCTCTGCCACTGTAACCTACAGACTAGACTGGGGGCCCGCAATGAGTTATATTGGTCTTGATTAACATGAATACTGTTGCATGTATACTTTTATGGTTTTTGTCAGAATCAGTAAGGAAAATGTGCTTTTTAGTAATATTTGTATGTGCTCTTAATATGTATTGGGGGATGCCGTTAGCCTTCGGGCATAAAAGTGCAATAAAACTATCTATCTATCTATCTACAAATGTAGGACCTGGTGAGTCAACTCACTTACCCGCGAATGACCCTGCTAGTAGGAACCCAGCCGCCTCGAAGATCTGCAACCAGCCGTTACCATCAGACAGTCGGGCCAGGCCAAGCTGATTGACCAGGATTAGGGGTATGAGGGGTCCGTAACTCCCCATTGTCATTCCTATGGCGAATGTTAGACAAACGGCGACACTAAATTTTTCTGATATCGGACATAATGCCATACAGACACCCGTCAAAATACAACAGATCGCATACAGCTCAAGCGGACTCGTTCTGCTGTGTTGAGCAATTAGTCCAAATGTTATTTTCCCGACAACATTACCAATGCCCAAGGCGGGCATTAGGAAAATGCTCTGGTTGGGAGGTATACCCCTTGACTCTGCGTACGCCTGCATGTGAACAAGCACAATACTTATTCCAACCATTGTTAAGAAGTTGTTGAAGCACAGACAGATGTATCCAACATTTTTAAATATTCTAAAGTCCATGAATGTTGTTCTCTTCCCGTCATTAGATTCTGTGGATTCTCTTGATGGTTTTTGATAGATGACTTTAGCAGGGCGGAATAAAGCACCACACACAGTCATGTTGAGAATGACAGCTGCGAGAATAAGGAAAGTCCACCTCCAAGAGTAGAAGAGAAATAGGTAACGTATCATTGGGGGAAATGCGAACGCTGCGACGCCAACTCCGGCAGACATGAATCCTGTGGCTATTGGTCGGTGCTTGTCGAAGTTTTGGGTCACTGACGTCACTGCTGGAATGTAGACCATACCAGTGCCACTACCTAAAACAGAGTAACCAGCTAGTGATATAACTAAACGATCGAATTACGATAATGCTAAAAAAATGCTATATTTTGCTATCTTGTGCAAAAAGGTCATCCCCCTCAACAGATCAGCTTAGGCGGAATCAAAACTAAGTTTTCTCTGCAGTCCACTGAATCATTTTGCCTGAACAGTTTCTTGAACTGGTCAGAGAAAATTATTCCGGTCTTCAGTGTCTTCCAATGAAGGTGACATCTGCAATGATACCATGTAGGATCAATAGGGCCTATTTTCAGATTATATTTGGTTACTGAAAAAAGTCTTCCGGTCAGCTACCCAGCTAAAAGTTCCCTATAGAGAAAGTTTCGATGGCATTCAGTGCTTTTTATGCTCGATATAGAGCGCCAATTAAGATGTGATCGGAAGGCAATTTTAACTTATACGGTTATGTGTTAGGTAATAACACCACAGAGGTATGAAGCAGAGTTATGTACCGCACCGGTCCATTTTTAATTCCGGAACTCCCAAACCCAAATATATTTATAGGTAAAAAGTCTAGCTTTCGTATCTTGCCATATTTTCTGAGCAAGAGAGGCGACCGCACATAACATGCTGCAATTATTGTCCCGCTCCAGTGTAACCCAGAAACTCTGGCTGTGATAGGTAAATTTAGGGTAAGGGGGCGTGGCATTCCTATCACAGCCGAGATCGCACCTAGGTTAAATTTTAGCGATAAAAATTTGACTGGCGAAGAGCAACTTTTCGCTGACGAAAATAACGAAACGGGAGAGAAAAAATATGCCAATTTGATACAGTTTGACCGACCTGAGCTTCTTTCACCATGTACCATCTCTAATGACTGTTTGGGACTCCAAAAAATTAGTGACGACGAAGAAAACACAATAAACGCTCGATTTCGATGTTTACCGCCATTTTCTCAGATTACAGCTCAACGAGACTTGACCGCGCGTGCGCACTAGTATCGTGACCTTTCTGATCTGACTATGGTGAAATGGACGAGTCACGTGGTGAGAAAGGTCAATCGCGTTGGAAATCTCGTTTCTCAACGAGACTGAAAATGGCGGCAACTTGACGAGTTAGATGACAAAATTAGAGTTTGGAAGAAGATTTCTTCTAACGGAATGAGTCATTAGTTGATTATCAAAGTTCTGGAGATGCCAAATCATATTATTTATTCGATAAAATGCTTTTCGTGCCTTTGTCTCAATTCCCCACGCCGTGTGCAGTTGAAGATCTCGAGCGACTGACGTCTTATTTATTTTTTTCCTTTTCGGTCTGTATATGTGATTCAGGCTAAGGGGTCAGCAACAACAATAATAAAAAAAAAAAAATAGACCCTTAGCCGATGTTTTCGGGCTAGCTCCAGTGATATTAAATGTGTATAATAACTGGCCTCCTTGTCCTCTAGCCATGCAGCTGTTCTTTTGTCCGCGACTGTCTGTTCTTGTCTAGAGCCAGGTGTTACGTCTATGCCCATACCGCATATTAAACTCCGTTTCAAGCTAAAAGGAACTAACACTTCTTAGCTGGCTGTGTCCAAAACCTACACAAAGAGGTATTAGCAGATAAGCATGATCTGGCTCGAGATTAGTTAGTAAGCCTCTAATGATGGCGTACTATGAGAAACACACTAAGCAGCAGAGGGGAAAAAGAACACAAAGTTTAGGTATAGCATAATACATATTGTATTGTTCATATTTTATTTGAATCAGTCATATATATCTACTTTATTATAAACATATACAAATATTATTTCAAACATAGCATTCCGTTTCAGAGAGCTCATGAACTCGATCAGTTAATTGGATATGATAGCGGTGGTGACAGTTTCGGTGGTGGCGGAGTGCAACACCCCTCCGGTGCCGAAATGATATAGAGTTCTCATCTCTTTGAAGAACTAATTACTGCATTTCTGATTCGGAATCAACGTCTCGTCATCATTATTACCCTTACCATTCGCTTTCCTCAGCAAAGTACGCGTGTTAGATTCGCCAAAATCTCCACCGCTGCTACCATATGCGTCTAACTAATCGAGTTTATGAACTTCGTCAAAGCGACTGCTATGTTTGAAATTTAAATATTTGCATAAAATTATGAATAAAGTGGAGGATTCATGGATGGAAGAGTATGTTAATGTAAATAGTTTTCAAATGCCATGTACTGAATTGATCAAAAAGTATGTGTTAGGCCATACCCTGGCTTAGTGTTCTTTTATTCTTAATCTGTTTAGTATGTTTCTCATAGCACGCCATCATTAGAGTCGCATCCCTTTCTTCCCTATGTCCATACCAGCTACCGTTAGAGTTTGACTCAAACAATATTTCCCGGTGCTGAGTATATAAATATAATCCCGGTTTGGTATCGCCATTGTTACGTCACCGGAATAGTTAATATTTTATGAACGTATGGGGACAAAGGTAACAGCTGACTTCATAAAAGAGGAAAGGGTTAGCTGCCTGGTTAAGGAATAAGGAGCCAAGTGTACTATATATTTAAAATCACTGGAGCGGAACAATAACCGCAGCATGTCGGTTGCACATAATAAGCCTGTATATTGATTCCCATCTTCACATGATGCTGATAGTTCATCGGACAATATACATATCCAGATCTATTAACGAATAAAGAGAGACGTGTTTCGAGTCTGGACAAAAGAACATCTATCTGGCGGAGGTACAAAGAGGACTGGTGTCATGTAGAATTAAAGAATGTATTACATGTCAGCGGAGCGAGACTGTAGGTGGACTATACATCTCTTACAAGAAAACTTGTTGACGCAGATGCATCAATGCCGGCGGAAACTATGGTGTTCTATTTGGGCCAATTTGATCTCGCGCGTCGACTTGCAAAAGGGCGACGCGCGACGCGCGACGGAGGGGGCGACGTCGCCTTTCAAAACGCGACGTCGCCCTTTTCCGTCGCGCGTCGCCTTTTGCAATGTTAAAGAGATAGGCCAAAACATATGGTGTCTTATTTGGGCCAATTGCCCTATCTCCTAACATTGTAAAAGGCGACGCGCGACGGAGAGGGCGACGTCGCCTTTCAAAACGCGACGTCGACACTTTCGCGCGTCGCCCTTTTGGTTTACAAAAGTGCGCATGTCTGGGGGGAGCATGTATTACTATAATGTTCACAGCTGTGATTTTCGATTCTTGTAGCTCCTGACTGACCGGTGTTGGTAATTATGTTGGTGATAGCAAAAATGACAAGATATTTTACATGCAATGAGACTATGTACAACATAATATATTTGTTTCGCTGTCTGAAATGCTTTTTTTGCTGATCAATTTTCGAACACTGGTACCTGTATTCCACAAAATCCACACCCCTCAATCGAGAGGACACTTCGCTTGTCAATGTGTTACTATTTCGCCGGACTAATACGTCAATTAAATTCAAGTTTCCACTAATGAACAAAAGCGTATGTAAGTAACTATTATGCAGGATTAACAGTAACGACTGGAAAACAGAGGGAAAATAATTAATCGCTTGTGTAGTTCAATGGAACTGTGAGATCTTACATTCTGGAGACATCCTGATGAATGTCTCCTGTTAAAACGCGCCACGTTGCATTTTATCTCGAATCATACAACCCTTTTTAATAGTAAGGCTTTGTTTTCTGCCATTTCAGACAAGTGACTATATGCATGATATGCTGTCAAAGTAAAGGTGAGGTGTGGGGTCATTTAACTTTCGTTTTCGGCCGAAAAACAGTAACTTTCGTTTTCTGTCGAAAAACAGTAACTTTCGTTTTCGGCCGGAAAACATTAAGATCCCACATTTCCTTTGAGCTACACAAGCTGTTAATTAGTTTTTCTCTGTGTTCCAGTCGTTACTGTTACTCCTGCAAAACTGTTATTTACATAAGCTTTTGGTTCATTATTGGAAACTTGAATTTATTTTACGTATTAGCCCGACGAAATATGAACACATTGACAAACTAATAGATGCGTATTGTCTTCGTGATGGAGGGGTGTGGATTTTGTGGAACACAGGTACCAGTGTTCGAAAATTAATCAGCAATATAACATATCTGACAGCGAAACAATTAAAGTATGTGGTACATAGTCTCCATGTATGTTAAATATCTTGCCATTCTTGCTTTGTTGCAGTAAATTCTCAGCAAATTACCAACACCGGTCAGAAGCTACAAGGTTCGGAAATCGCAGATGTGAACATTTTTTTCCCGTTCGAAATTAACACCCCAAATCACAATACAACGAAACAATACGAGACAGAACAAGACTATATGATACGATACAATACAATAAAATGCAAAATAATACCACACATTACAATACAATATATTACAATTCAACATATTACAACTCAATACATTACAAAACAATACAATTCTAAACAATAGCATACCATACAGTACGGTGAAATATACTATAATTCAACACATCAAAGTACAAACACAGATACACCTTTACATAAAAGGAGAAAGTTAACAAAGATTGTGAATTTATATAATACGTTTGTACAACCTATAGTGGCAAACTTCAATTGATAATTTGATTGATAATTTATTGTGTCTGGTGAACAAAATGGAATACATGCTCCCCCCAGACATGCGCACTTTTGTAAACCAAAAGGGCGACGCGCGACGCGAATGTCCGTCGTCCGTCGTCCGTCGCCCTTTTAAAAGGGCGACGCGCGACGCGAAAGGGCGACGTCGCGTTTTGAAAGGCGACGTCGCCCTCTCCGTCGCGCGTCGCGCGTCGCCTTATACAATGTTAGGAGATATGGCAATTGGCCCAAATAAGACACCATAAGTTTTGGCCTATCTCTTTAACATTGCAAAAGGCGACGCGCGACGGAAAAGGGCGACGTCGCGTTTTGAAAGGCGACGTCGCCCTCTCCGTCGCGCGTCGCCCTTTTGCAAGTCGACGCGCGAGATCAAATTGGCCCAAATAGAACACCATAGGAAACGTTTGTAGTTTATAATCTGTGTATTACAAGCCGATTACCTGTGCAACTGGTGAATACAGTTCACGATGCACCATTATGGTTAAAAAACGTCGATTTGTTTGTTTTCATTAAAGGTTTGACTAAGGGGCCGTTCCCATTCAACGTTCGTGTTTCCATGGTTTATACCATTTCGTTTAAACCATGCCACGAACGATGGGTGTATCGTTGGTTCGTTTTTCCAAAATAAACCATTGAAAAAACGAACGAAGAAAAAACCATTGCGTTCGTTCGATGGTTTTCTATAGAGTTTCTAAGGCTGTGACTTGCTGGAGAAAAAACGATCGAAGGTAGTTCCGCCTGAGTGACGTCACACTAAGACACGCCCACACACTGCTTGAATGATGGTAGCTCATACGTGTAGGCTGTTAAACCGTCAATAACAGGCCTACCGGTATATATCAGGTACTATACCCGGTACCGTATTAAACTGACCATGGTGTGTGTGAATTCTGACCAGGATTTATAAATATAATCTATCATGGACTATTCAGTATTGTAACCCAAATTTACTGACGAGAAGCCATACACATGATCATTCTGTTCAGAATATTTCAACCTAACTCAATTCATTCTGTTCCGATAACTGGTTTATATAGTTTGTCTTATTTTCTCAAATACATGTATGCTGTCGGCATCAGACAAATAACATATATAATGTTAACATGGCAGTGTGACTATGCGTCACAGGACCTACGAAGTAAGGTAGACATTAGGACAGGCACTGAGCTCTTGGCAATCCCACCCCGCCCCAAGTTGAAATCCTGCCTATATTAAGATGGGCACATGCAGCCCAAGTCAGAATCACCAGAGGTTTTCATCAAAAATCACCAGACATTTTCGATTAAAACAGTATTGAATATTTTGTTGAAGATTAAAAGTGATGGGATTGAATGAATAGTTTACCAGTTACTGTGCTGATGTGGCACAGCAACACACTCTATGGCAGTGATTCTGTGACACACCAACACACTCCGTGGCAGTGATTCTGTATCCCTTAATCAAGGAATCAAAATTTGAAATGACAAGAAAAATTTAGACATAGTTACACATGTAATGTTTTTGTTTAAATTATATCCCAGTGTGATATATAGTCAATATTCATGAAGTACAATCAAAGTTACTTTATCTAGTTAAATTCTACCCAAAGAAAATAAATTAAGACCCTTTAAACATGCCGTCAATGCCAGATGTTGAGTTTTATACAGCTGTAGATCAGGGCTCTGGGTGCATATATCATGTTTCCATAACCTTAATGCACACAACAGCGGCAAAACAAAGCCTCCTTGAACAACCTATCTTTATACAGGAAATTCTTAACCCAGAAAATACCATTCTCTCTCAAAAGAAAACAATTTACGTCAGGAAGGCCTTTTTATTAAGCTAATTTTGTTAGGTAGGGGCCTACTTAGATTCAATAATTGTCATGAAATTTCTTTGGTTATATCTTAATTGCAACTATGTTTGTTCCTCAAACCTAACATGCTTGAGCTATACATGTATAACACACTTTCATTTGAGAGTCCAGACATTCAACCATTCATGTGAACAAATTGTACTAAACATGGAATAATTAACTTCACACTACCCATTTCTACAGTATCAGTACTATGTTACTATCTGTAGCAGTTGAAACCCAGAAAAACTTAAACAATTAAAATCAGTAAAGAAATTTGTCTGTTGAATAACAGAAAATATGGTATGGAGATTTGAATGAGTAAACTACTAAACAACTTACATGATACCAACAAAATGTCCCAACACAAGCTGATAAATTCCTTGGGTGGCTTGCAGGACAGCTTTGTTTCACCCTCAGTAAATTTTATCATTGTTGCTCACAGGCTACTCTGAAGGATGATACCAGATCTTTCTATGTTCTGCTGGGCTATTGCTTCAGGCTGACTTAATTTGTTGATGTAGGATATTTCATCATCAGTGGCAATTTGACCTAAATTTGAAGCCTGCATGATTTGGTCTGTGATGAAATGTTTGGATGTGAAATAGGATACACGTTAAAGGCCACAGTTTACATATATCTATAACAATATACTGAATTGTGTGTATTAAGAATGGCAAGTTGCCTGGTAATAGCAATGTAGATGATGGAAAATTAGCATTTCCTATTTCATTATCCCATCACGTTTTGTATTGTGTTATATATACAGTGAAACATACAGCCAAGGCTTCCCGATGGGCATGACAGTGTACTCGCTGAGCTATCAATAAATAATAAAAAAAAATAATTATAAATCAAATTTTCATCAGAATTCAGTCAACTCAGAACTTGCTCGTAACAATGCCCTAATGCACGTTCATGCCAAAAATCAAGGTTCTAATGTCAACGGTTCTCCTTATTTTGCCGACGAAAGGATTCGGATGGACTGACTGACTGACTGACTCATTACCGGACAATTTGCGATCTGTAGCCTACTTCATAGGAATATTATTAACCCATGTGTGGCCAAAATGCTTTCTTATGGGACCACCTTGGTTACAGTTGGGAAATGCGTGTTTGTCAGTTGGTTTGTGTTTCTCTTAGTGTACTTTCTGATTGTTTTAATATTGAACTTTTCTTTCTATCTAAAACAGGCAATTGAAGAAAAATGGGTATTGTGGATATTTGTGAAAATAAAAATAGGGTAGCATGAAATGGTGAGGACAGGGATAAGACTGTTACATTTAGAGTGACAAAGGATTAATATTTGTTCCTACGAAGTAGGCTACAGATCGCAAATTGTCCGGTAATGAGTCAGTCAGTCAGTCAGTCCATCCAAATCCTTTCGTCGGCAAAATAAGGAGAACCGTTGATATTAGAACTTTGATGTTTGGCATAAACGTGCATTAGGGCATTGTTACCAGCAAGTTCTGATCTGAAATAATTCTGATTAAAATTAGATTTATAATTAACACTTCAGTATATTGTTATAGATATACATTGTGTATGTAAACTGTAGCCTTTAACGTGTATCCTATTTCACATCCAAACACTTCATCATTGACCACATTCAGGTCAAATTACCCACTGCTGCTAAAAATACCCTGTCATTGATCCCCTTTCCACTGTATGCCCCATGGCCCTATTAAACAGAGAGTGTGTGACTTGGATTCAAGGGTTAAGACTTTGGAGGGAAATATAATTTTGACAGCAGAAATATGACCCCGCCATTTGCTGATTAGAGCGATAAAACAGGGTAGGCTAAATGGACCCTTTTCAATGCAGTATTTCTTGGCATGGATGTGAAAATATGAAGACATACTTTGGGTTTTTTTGTACCTCTTGAATATTGACTATATATCACACTTGGATATAATTTGAACAAAAAATTACATGTGTAAACAAAATATGTCTAAATTTCTCTTGTCATTTCAAATCTTGATCCATTTTGATTCCTTGATTAGGGGATACAGAATCACTGCCACGGAGTGTGTTGTTATGTCACAGCAATTCCGATTCACACAACGAAGCTGAGGTGGTTTAACGTTTATCAATGAAGAAAATCACCGATCAACCGCCACAGAATATAATGTGAAACTAGAAAACCGGAATAGTACATTCATCAGATTGCCGATGCCCAAAATGTGTTGTCTCATATATCTAGATAACAACGTGATGTAGAGACGCTATTTATTCGTCTTTGTACCGGTTATGCCCAGGAGAATGACACAGAATCATTATTATCTTGTGCATAGAAGGTGTTGGTCTTGAGTTGAATTACCGTAAACTACATAAATGCTACCTTTCTACTATAGTACTATATATAAAAATTTGCTGTATTGTTGGGAAAATAATGTGATTCAAAAAGTTGTTTTGATCCTGTACAAGGGCACTGAAAACCATTAAAGAGATGTAAATGTATTTTCACACGTAAAGCTTGAAATCTACTGAACCTATATTATTCAGTCTGTTTCCTTCAATTAAAAAATTGTAAAATTAAATCGGCGATCGTTATTTATTTTGGAATGAAGGCGCATTAGGAGACTGTTACCAACAAGTTCTGAGCTGACCTACTTTTGATGAAAATTTCTGGTGATTTTTGATGAAAATCACTGGCGATTCTGACTTGGGCGGTGCCCATCTTAATATAGGCAGGATTTCAACTAGGGGTGGGGATTTTCAAGAGTTCAGTTCGCGTTCGAGTCCTAATGCCTACTGTACTTCGTAGGTCCTGTGACGTTAGTCACACTGCCATGTATAGAATTGGAAAGAATTAAAAAAAAATCATCAAAGTGAAGAGTACGACATTTCGACACACGACATTCCGGCACGTTTTTTAACGAGCCAAATCATATTAAAAATTACGATTTTCTGATCTTTTTTTAACATATGTTAACATATAAACAGACTATTTTAAGGTTACCAAGTTGTAATTTTTTTGGCTGCGAATATCTGCGACATTTCTGCAACTTTTTCACATAAGCAGTTGGTTTTAGAAATGTTGTGAATTTCTCATAGAGCAAAAAACATTATATTAATATTCTATCACTGGTAAAAACCTCACCAATTAATCGCCATCAACCTTAATATGTGAAAAAAGTTGCCGAAATATCGCGGATAGTCGTGAGCAACTATGATAAACTACAACTTGGTAATTCTTAAAACGGTATGTTTATATATGTTGAACATATTTAAAAAAGAATGTGAAAATCTTCACTTTTAGCGCAATTTGGTCTGACAAAAAGGGGTGCCGAAATGTTGTACCCTTCACTTTGTGGAAGAATGTCGCGTGCCAAAATGCCACCTGCCGAAATGTCGCGTGCCGAAATGTCCTGACACCGATTAAACACGGATACTGTAACCGTCTTACTATCTGACCACTGAAATTAAATATTACATAATCCCGATATTCCTACGAAGTAGGCTACAGATCGCAAATTGTCCGGTAATGAGTGAGTGAGTCAGTCCATCCGAATCCTTTCGTCGGCAAAATAAGGAGAACCGTTGACATTATAACCTTGATTTTTGGCATGAACGAGCATTAGGGCATTGTTACCAGCTGGTTCTGATCTGAAATAATTCTGATTAAAATTAGATTTATAATTAACACTTCAGTATATTGTTATATATATGTAAGCTGTAGCCTGTGACGTGTATCCTATTTCACATCCAAACATGTCATCATTGCCAAGAAAACTGTGGTCCGTTTTGCTCCAGCGTTTTATCGCATTTAATGAGTAGGCCTATCAGTTACTCTCCGGTTAAAAATACCCTACTGCATATACCCTCAAAAATTCAGCGCTGTTTGCACAACGAAGCTGAGGTGGTTTAACGTTTATCAATGAAGAAAATCACCGATCAACTGCCATAGAATATAATGTGAAACAAGGAAACCGGAATAGTACATTCATCAGATTGCCGATACCCAAAATGTGTTATGCTCAGGAGAATCACATAGAATCATTATTATCTTGTGCATAGAAGGTGTTGTCCTCGAGTTGAATTACCGTAAACTACATAAATGCTACCTTTCTATACTATAGTACTATATATAAAAATTTGGTCTATTGTTGGGAAAATAATGTGATTCAAAAAGTTGTTTTGATCCTGGACAAGGGCACTAAAAACCACTAAAGAGATGTAGATGTATTTTCACACGTAAAGCTTGAAATCTAGTGAACCTATATTATTCAATCTGTTTCCTTTAAAAAAAAATGTAAAATTGAATCGGTGATCGTTATTTATTTTGGAATGAAGGCGCATTAGGAGACTGTTACCAACAAGTTCTGAGCTGACCTATTTTTGATGGAAATTTCTGGTGATTTTTTGATGAAAATCAGTGGCGATTCTGACTTGGGCGGTGCCCGTCTCAATATAGGCAGGATTTCAACTGGGGGTGGGGGTTTCCAAGAGTTCAGTTCGCGTTCGAGTCCTAATGTCTACTGTACTTCGTAGGTCCTGTGACGTTAGTCACACTGCTCATGTTGAGTATCGGCCTGACATATAGTTTCAAGATCAAAACAAACACCCGGCCCCCACCAACGGCACCGCACAACTCAGCTTAGACAAGATTCACCAAAATTTCTTGTATTGTTGAATGATTGATATTATTTGTATTTAAATTCATTTTTAAAAAAATACGCTTGTTTAAGTATTATAGATTGATCCTATCTTGCAGCGATTTGTGAAGAATTGAATGCCTATTTTCTAAACACAATTTAGTGTTATTCTTAAAATAAACATTTTCATTTCAAAGTTATTAATCATTTGAAATGCCATCATGTCATGCATTTTGCGATATATACTGAAATATTAGAGTTCAAATAAGCGTGGCTTGATTTTCACAGCAAAATTTGTCTATCTGGCCTATGCATGTAACGGCTCACATGGCTCCGTGAAACGGAACATCGCCGAGCTCGGGCGCTGGTTAGTTAAACTGAGATATGACATATGCCCTCACTGAAGAGAAGACCATGCATGGGAGGTGATGAAGTGTAGATAGATAGATAGATAGATAGATAGATAGTTTTATTGCACTTTTATGCCCGAAGGCTAACGGCATCCCCCAATACATATTAAGAGCACATACAAATATTACTAAAACGCACATAATCCTTACTGATATGTCAGTGTACGAGATTCTGCAAGTCTAGAATATAATTACATATGTTGTTTTGAAAGTATATCAGAATGGGAGAAAATCTTTATTGATAAATATTTCTTTGACAGCAGCTTGACTTTATGCTTCGTTAGAGATTTCTCCGTTATTCGGACAAATGATGACATTGAAGGCCACAGGATGGACTGGTAATTCGATTGAAATTTGAGGGCCGCTCCCCATACGGATTTCGCGGTGCATCAACTCAATGTTTTATTTACATTTCACGGTACATTTATTAGTTCATTTAAGATCTTTTGCAGCGCTAAATATTAAATTAAATAATTAAATAATAAATAACAATGAGAGAGCAGAGGGAGATATAAATAGAAGTAAGGAAGAATCGGCTACTTCACTCCAAACTGCAGAATTTTAAAATGAACGCTCGATTTAAGTTTTTGAGCACTCCATGTCAGCGTCCTCATGGACGAAGCAGTACCGTTGACAGTAAAACGTGTGTGACCGTAGGTCCTAAACTTCATTGCGCCCTGAATTACTTTAATTATTTGGTTAATTTGCTGGACACAGGAAATCAGCAACAAATAATACAAGGTAAGCATATTATTAAGGCACTCCTGCTAACAATGTTGTTTGAGTTTTTTCTTTCAAAGAAATTAACCCTCCGACTCCTCCAATTCGCTGTTTTCTTAAGTCGACGGTTTTTCGCAGACCGACTATGGTGTGACGTATATATGAATCATCAACACCTCCAATTTCGATTGTCAAGCAGTCTTATAATCTCTTTCTTTGAACTTGTTTTGATATCTTTGGCAGAGAATTCATCTACGGGAAGTTCATGTCGAGTTAATTTGGGAACAATCGAAAATAAATACAATAATATAGATTCGTGGAAATAAAAAAAACGTTAAAACTCTTCAATTTCAGTTAATAGTCTTGCGTCCGGTTTACAATTATTAGAGGTCAATAGCCGACACGAAACTAATTGCTTCACACAGTGAAACTAACACCGCGCTCCTTCAATGGCCGACATATACAAACAACTCTTTAACCGGAAGGTAAAGAATTCATATTATTTTCTGCGATTCAGTATCAACAGGTCATTTATGAAGGAAGATGCACCTGTCGGTGTCATTAACACAAATGACATATCGATTTATTTCCAAAATCGACCGTAGTTCATGTCTTATTTCGCGTTAAACACTCTATGGCTGTCGGTTATGTTCTATGTATTCTGCAAAAGAGACAAGGAATACCCATTATATGTCATTTATTCCGCGTCGGATATACACTCAATTATCCAGGTAAGAGAATATAATTCAAATATATACTGATTAGAGATTAACGAAACGTTTTATTTCAATTGGATTAGGAAAAGCTCAGGACATGGACAAACCGATTAAACGTTCAATAGTATGGAAGAAAGACATCTCGAAAAAAAAATCTTTGTCGGCATTCCATTTTGGGCCGCGATATGCGTATATGACAAGCACAACACTCCGATCGTCTGAGAAGCTACGAAACGGTCAAAGATACGGACATATAGAAACCGGGACCCCCTTCCAGATTAGCAATAAATTTCATGTCCATTTTGAAAACCGGGACGTTTCGATCGAAATGGCGTCACCACGAGCCGGCGTATCGTTTGTTCCTACACGTACATATAGCTATCAATATAATAGACTCTCTATATAATACAAATTCAGATAACAATAAATAATGCGATTGGGGATTGGTAAGGAGATAGCATTTAGCCATTTAGGACGAACCGAATAATCGTGTCTGACGCAATGGTATCGGCGGATTCTTTTCTCAGTGCCCACGGAGATTGCGTTATCAGGTTGGATAATGCAAACATCACGTGATTGTATTATTGCGCTTTCGTTTTCCAGCGAACGATGGCAAACAAAGAAGGAAAAAAACCGCAATGGCTTTCTGTAAAACGAACGACTTCGTTCACTGGCGAACGAACCAATGCGTTGAATGGTTTTTTCAATGGTTTTCCACGAAAATCAAAACGATGAGTGTAGAACGACTTGGGTTTTTTTCAGAGATTTAAACGAACGAAGCAAAAACGTTAATTGGGAACGCTACCTAATGTAGTTCGTGCAAGGACCCATCTGGAAAGTGTGGGGTTAACCGGAAGTTAAATGCTTGCTGGCAAAATGTGCACATGAACCGCATGTCGAACTAGGACTTTGAAAGTAATGTTCTCTGGTTGATGTATTAAGTCACTTAATATAGCCTGATGTAAGAGTTCGCGCTGTGGCATTATATGGGACCCATCATCAAGCCACTATTTCTTTATTGATGTGTGTCATTGTAAATTAAGCCTAGATCGACTTTCTCTACACATCAATCCGATCCGCGTATTTTACTGTTTCGAGTTCTTAGTAACTCGCAGTTCAATCTCACACATTTTGCTGCAGACGTACAGGTGAATAACTTGATCATGTATGGTCATCGATTGGTCTCTCAGCCTTAATAAAATAGTACTAAAGGACATTTATTCGATGAACTCATTATAACAGAATTAATATTAATGTGTTAACCACGAACGGGTGATAAAATCCTATCGTTTTACGACATGCAACTAGTTGGATCACTCCGCGGCACGTCCACGAAGTATGGCTCGAGAAAACACCTGTTACTCGCCCAATATCCAAGATGGCCGCTCCCGTGGTAAGTGAATTTAGATATCCGTCGCTGCGCCGCCGGACACAAAGAACAGCGTCAAGCAGAGGTGCGTGTATATTAATTTTCCTTTTCACACCGTTTTAAAACTTTACAATGGCAAAAGTTCACGAAAACGAATGAACAAAGGAGATGAGAAGAACAAATGTACAAAGAATTTTAGAAGTTCACTAGGTTAAAATTTCACGAGGTCGAATGATGTCGCTGATTTTATTTTGATTTATTTGTAATCATAGTAAAGTTAGCATGCGCAATGTCCCGGCCTCGGGGACAACTCGTCCGCACATTTAACACGGGAGTTAGGAAATGAAATGAGATATGTATGCGCTATTTGTAGGTCCCACTGGAATGTTACTGTCCAGACAAAGATAGTTTACGATATCGAAATTGTAATTCTCTTTTGTCGTAAAGTCGACGAGAGAGACTATGATGTGTCCGTAGGGCCGTCTGTAGTTTCCTTCAAATTCACTGAATGTTGATATATATGTATATAGCGATTATCCAAAGCGAGAAGATCGTCTATATAGCGTTTGGTGAATGAGAGGGAACGACCTGAAATGACCAGTTTTTGAAAAGCTTTCTCAGATAGTCGTCTTTATAAGAGAACAGATATACGTCAGCCAAAACGGGCGCACAATTAGTAAATATTGAAATACCTATATGCTCTTGATATATTGTTCCGTCACCGATACTATTAATGAACTGGAGACGGTCAGTAAGATAAGACGGACGATAATGTAAATTGTGTTGATGGGTCTCAAATTCGAAATCCCGATGGGAAACGAACCGAAAACGATATTTCAATCAATTATTTCTTGAATGTTGATTGATAACGTTTGTGGAAAAGAGACGTGAATTATCATAGTAAGAATGTTCTATCTTCCAAAAAATAACGTCGAAAAATCCATCTTTAACCACTATTTATAGAAATATTTGACTTGTGACTCACCTAGAAGGAGACCAAAGGAAAAGTAGAAGAAGTAAAGGTTGGGAGCAAAACTGCTGATTACAAGGCCCACAAAGGAAAGAATGGCTCCTAGGATTGTGGTAATTCGACATCCGAATTTGTTCGTCAGCCCGCTGGCCACTGGACCTGTAAAAGTAATACAATGTTTTTAGGCCCCACGGTACAATTTACAGACAGTTCATTCCAATCACACATAATTCAAACTTGGAATTAATTCATGGGGATAAGTCCAGCAATGTGTAAGCAAAAACATCTGAGAAAAGGACTCAACAAATTCATTTTATCTACGCTCAGTATACACTAAGATATGTTGCGCTAGACGTCTGATTTGACTGATTGACAAAGCAACCTACCGACAAGGAATCGTGTGGCAGACATCACAGATACCGCACCGGCAGTCAAGACTTTAGACTCGCCGAAAATCTCCAGAAATATTACATTAAATACACCGACGGAAAAGGTGATTCCATACATAAGAATATAGACGACGAAGGAAGCAGCAAGTACCACCCAGCTCCACCTGGTCTCCACGCTGTCCCTCATCACGAATCAGGCCTATATCGTACACGATATTCTCACAAGCTTATCTTCACATTCAGCGCCTGCAGAATGAAATAATCCAATAACGGTATACAAATCCAATAAATATCCATTTTGTATGTTGTGACTGCTAATCTATCTTTCTGTGGTTTGACCATGGGAGCTACTATAGAATTACTATTTTTAGATGGGGCCAATATATGTAGTGGACACGAGAAAACAATATTCAATAGCCACTTGACGGAGAATGATAAAGTGGGGCAAAGAGTAACACACAAAGCCATGTAATAAAATAAGGCCAAAGAATTATCTGACATAGAAACTAAGCTATGGTTTTAACTGCGATCCAAAAAAAAATAAGTCAAATCAACGAAGCAGAGGTTATCCTACATCTTCGAAATTTTTTGAGAATCTGTTTGGAGTAATGCTTCCATCTAAGAAATACAGAATTTAGAACGTCTTAACGAGCGAGATATGAGGTTAATCCCAGATGTTGGCACTTTCACTCCCGCTAAAGAATTGTATGTTAACTCAACTGGGTACACTCGTTCACTAATTTAAACTAAATCATCTCATCTCTCATCTTAGTTTGGAAAGGTGTTAATCGGATGATTCTGAAGTATATATCGTGTTCTAACAATACATTCCTATCCGATCCTTACGTTCCTCTTCTCATTGAGCCAAAACTGAAATGAACTGCCTGGGTGGTCTTTCAATGTAATTGAATGAATGATCTATCAAACATGTGAACGACTTACCCCCAATTCTCAAAAATTCATGTAAAAGCTTATATTCTCCGACTTTATATCCGAACATTACGACTTCATATATAAATATAACAATACTTCCTGATTTGAGTATATGCAGGCGCTTTCAAAAACCGATCCATTCAACGCCTGTTTCTTCTCATTCACCAAACGCTATATAGACGATCTTCTCGCTGTGGATAATCGCTATATAAATGACGCAGTGAAGGATATCTATTCACCTTCACTGGATTTGAAGAAAACTATAGATAGCCCAACAGGGACATCATATTTAGACCTATATCTCTATAAAAATAAAGCGAGCCTTCTCTCTCGTTGACTTTATGACAAAAGAGATGATTACAATTTTGACATCGTAAACTATTCCTTTCTGGACAGTAATATTCCAGTGAGACCTGCATATGGGGTTACATAGCTCGCCTAGTAGCATTTGCTAGATCCTGTGTTAAATGTGACGATTTCAATCAACGTCACAAAACATTGTTGCAGAAAACTATAAAACAGGGCTATACTACCAAGCGCCTCCACTCAAAGTTTCTCAAATTTGGCGATAAATATCGCATGCTGATAGCAAAATACGAGCGAGCGTAGCATGCAAGATCTATGGCGTTACGTTTCGTACAGTAGTTTCGTATACTGGTAGTGAAGGATCATGGAGAGGACCGGGACTATATCAAACGTCATATCCGACTTACAACAGTCAACCAAAAAACGAATTTCCGCGTCAATACTCGTATAATCTATTTCGTATGACAGTTAGCGAAAAATCCAAATCAACAGGAAATAAAATAATGAAAACACCATGTAGTTTCACGAAAGGGTGCAGCCGTCAATAGCTTTCATTGATGCCTGCGAGATATGACGATGTTCTTTACATAAAATCCTAACCACTGACGATTATTCTTTATCTAAATGAATGTCCAAATCGTTTTCCAGATTATATATCTCAGTCACGCTTTGATTGTGACTGTTCATGGAGATACAGTCTGCACACGGTCTAGCAATTGCTACCAGGCGAGATATGTATACGCCGTATGCAGGTCATTTTGGAATATTACTATCCAGAAATAGGTACATGTAGTTAACTATGTCAAACTTGTAATTGTCCCTACCAAAAGCGATATTGTATTACTTTAGGAAGCGCCTCGATTAATCGTTTTTCCATCAGTCGCGAATTTTCTTTGGTTTTCTCGAAGAAATCCCGATCCTATCGGGAAATAATCGAGAGAATGTCGAGAAAATAAAATAGAAAAACCCAAATCGTTTTCAAAATTCTCGATTGATTTTCTCGATATCGGTTTTTATTCGTTCTTTTTGAACCATCGCGAATGAATCGGTGTTTTTTGATCGAGAGAATGTCGAGAAATTTCGATCGAGAAAGCGTTGCGAGAATATCGCGAAACCATCGAGAGGCGAATGAATATCAATGACGTCATTATCAGGCTAACAACTGTTTACGCCGCTGTGCGTTATTGCGCTATAAAGTATAGGTCAGGATAAAATTGAACTATTGACGGCGCTTTTACAATGAAAAACTAACGTATTATGTCCATTGTTATTTTAAAGAACTTAGTAGGAGTTGAATATCACATCTTCATTGGCAACGATCTATTATTTTACCAAATTAATCAACGTAAGCAGATCAGTTAGGATTAGCTTGAAGTTGAACATCTGACTACCCCGTACGACCCATGAGTATAGAGTATTTACGGTAATACCGTACTTTAAACCTCCTGTCATCGCCGGCAGTTTATCTTTTATATTTATACGAAATAATCTTCAATTAAATCATTTTTACGCGTGTAAGTTACAACAGTAAGTCATGTAGAAAGAACAAAAAGTGTTAAGTCTACAGTGGAAGTCCAATTTTGCCGACATTAAATTATTAGTGTCTGTACTTTTCTGATCTTCCGCGAAGGAATAGTTATGCGTACTCCATACATGTCGTAGGAAACAAACACATACCGTTGGTTCAACAGAAACTTTACGGCAGTTGCCCGACAACACGAAGAATAGCGACTTCTCTTTCTTCACAGTTGTCTTATACGCTATCAGTGTAAACTGAATTGCCTCAATGTCTCCTTCCTACACCACTATTTCAAGAATTTGACATGCAAACGCAACTTGACTGGTTGGGACACAATAACTGTAAACTTTACTGCTAATCTTTCACGCTAAACTTGACAAAGATAATCCCGAAGCTGAACGCGGTTTCCGAGTGGTAGCCTGGTTCCCAAGCTTACTTGTATAGGTAAGCAGTGTGACAGTAACTTAGGGTACCAGGCTAGGCGAAGTCAATAGCGGCACTACTTCCATCGGTGTTTAATCGTTTTTTCTCTTCACTATTTATGCAAAATAACGAGAGAGAAACCGACTTCGGGAATCTTCCGAGTTTACTGAAAAAAAATTCTCCATTCGCTCTCACCATTGAAAATCTCGATATCGAGAAAAAATATAGATTTCTCGACGAAAATCGAACGATTTTTGGAGACGCTTCCTTATTACATGAACTATACTGACAAACAGATGTAACCTACGAGCAGTTTATAA